>CANXYC011695915.1:0-12370 GCA_948193065.1 Aleurites moluccanus
TATATATATAAGAGTTGAGATTTGTTGATGGAAATCCAGAGGGATCTAATGCTTGAGATGTTTGTGGAGAATTATTTGAAGTGTTATTTGTTGTATTTGATTTTTAGGCCTAGTCCTATTTTTAGAGGAAATGCTGTCAAATTTTCTTCAGCAGTTGTAAGTTTAATAAGCTGTAATTTGTTGGTTGTATAGCATATAGATTTTATTTGGGTTCTTCGTGGTATTGGTTGCTTATGCATCACCCATACCCTAGGACCGTCACGACTCCTAAGTTGGGTCGTGACATTTACCATTTGATTTTTCCTATTAATTTGCCTTAAGCATTTTCGGTGCTCCATTTCTTCTTCTTCTTCATGTCATTGTCGAACACCAATTCCTTCTTCTTCATCTTCAATTCTTCTCATTCCATATAGAAATCTTAAGGAAATTTGTAGTAAAATAGCAAATCAACCTAGCTAAATCCATTTCCATCATTAATTTGAAGATTGGAGCAAAGGATTTGGAGGAATAACTCAAGGGAGGTTTCGGCCACTTTGGTGATGTGAGGTAAGGAATGAGTTTTGTTAAGTTTGATTGATTATTTAGATGTTATTTAGGTTGAATTAGATGGGTTTAGTGTTAGTTTGCACCAATTTATTCAAATTGATTGAAATCCCTAATTTGGTTTGGTAATTTGAAGTTGTATAAAATGATATATTGAATTAGAGCTTGTTTATGTTAATTGATATTAGAATTAGTCAATTGGAAGTGTTTAGGTAACTAATTGATGGATAAATTGATGTAGAATTAGAGATTGCTCAAACTTGATTTTCAAAGTAAGCTATTTTGGGCAAATTGGTGGAATTGAGTGGAATTGGGCTATTCTAAGCTATTTGGAGCATTAGGTGAGTTTACATTGCATCAAATTATATGCCTATTTGCTTGAATTATTGATTGGAAACCAATTGTGAAATCTCCCTTTTGGCCGAACCACATTGCCCTTATATTGCTTTTGGAATTTTTTTGTTTTTGCTTGATTTTCCTCAGCCAATTTGATCTAGTTTGATGTTGTTTAACCTTGTTTATTTGACACTTATCTTATTGTTGCAATGTGGTTTGTTATTGATTTGAATGGGCAAGTCAAATTTGAACCATAACCTAACCTATTGGCTTGCCATTGTATGCCCACCAAGTGTTCAATGAAATGCCTAGTTCATTTGCCATTGGCCTATCAGTTTGCCTGCCATTGTCGCCAGCGACGTTGGCATGCCAATTGACTTACCGATTTCCGCCATCGAACCAACTTTTATTCGATACCTTTGTTGTTTGCCATAACATATACCGTTGCTTATATATTGTGTTCTGCTATTCAATTGATCCATATGATACTTAATTTGAAAGATATTGTTCATATTGATATTGATGATACCATTGTTGCATAATGGTATCTATTGACATGTTATCTATCTCTATTGACCTAAATGTGGTTTGACAGAGCTGCCTCACCGACAGGGTAGTGGGTACATACTGTCGGCAATGTGTACATTGATATTGATGCCCTAGTTGGGAAGGGTTATTGGTTCCAGCCATAGGACCTAATCAGTCTTATGCCTATATATATGTGATCGACTGTGTGATTACACATAGTCTACGTGTTCATGGCCCTCTATTTGTCTTACCATATTGATTCCTTGATTGGATATGACCATTGCTATTCCTATTATTTACCGATACAGATTCTGTAACTTATATGATTTACACTGTACCATTATCCCTTATCATGTGTAAACCATTACTAGAGCTTATATTTCATTGATGATGTATGTAAATTCACTAAGTATCATCTATACTCACCGTTTATTTGTTTACCCATTTCAGGAGAAGAGTAGGTTGCAAAATCCAGTCCTCTGTCTTCTGTGGATTTCTGCTACAGATACTGATTATGTATATTTCTGATATTCTGTATATTTATTTTGGTGTTCATGATCTAGTTGCTCCATGGGTATGTATGGGTTAGCTAGGAGATGAACATTGTATATATGATGTTGATGATATTATTATGAGTTCTATGATGATATTATGATATGATATGTGAATGTTACAGCCAATTGCAGAATGAATACAGATTGCATAACAGGATAACAGAATGGATGGTAACTAATAAATATTAATAATATATTGTGGTTTATATATGATGCATGTGATATTGGGTTCTACGGGTGCCGGTCGCCATTGGCATCTGTCGTGCCCTAAGACCGTCGTCTTCCGAGAAACCGAGTCGTGACAGAAATTCCAGTGATACCCTAGCTGGGAAGGGTTATGGTCCTGGCCATAGGGTCTGATCCACCTTATGCTATTTATATTTTATATTGATAATGATATGCCTTTTATGGCCCAGTATTGTCATGACTCTTTCTCGGGACGCGACGGTCCTAGGATGCGGAAGATGCCAAAGGCGACCGACACCCGTAAAACCCATTAACACATTCATCAACTATTACCATCAATTTAATATTCAGTTACCAAATTTCTATTTATTCTGTCAATTTATAATCCATCTATAAATTTTACTGTGATTAGTTATAGTATTCATCACATCATATCATATCATTAATTAAACTACATAATATCTATTATATATATATGTTCATAAACTAACTATACCATACACAACCCATGGAGCAGCTAGGATATAAACATACAAAAATAATACAGTGTTTATATAATTACACTGATATAAAATACTGCAGAATCCGCATAGAATCAAAATGCTGGGATATCAGCCTCCTACTCTGCACCTGGAGATGGGAAACAATGAGAGGGTGAGTATATAAGATACTTAGTGAATCTAATATGCATCGACCAATAAATAGGAATGAAATATCAATAAACAATATGCAAATGAAATAATAAGTCAATTTGCTCAAGAATTAACAGAAAACAGAATCAGGTACAAAATATGACTATAAATCAATAATCACATCAATGGGGAGTACATCACATGGATAAGACAGATATAGAGCCATGAAACGCATAGAATATGTGTGAAACACATATCAATCTCATATCAATAAACATAAGACGGATCAGGTCTTATGGCTCGGACTGCTAACCCTTCCTAGTCAGGGCATAATAAAAATACATTGTGCACAATGCCGACAGTATGTACTCACTATCCTGTCGGGGTGGCAGTTTTGTCAAATTATATCGAAAACAATAGAAACAAGAAATAAGTCAATAGATACCATTGTACAATAATGGTATCACTAAGTATCAATGATTCATCATCAATCAATTCAATGAACAATATAACCAAAGGAATAGCAATAACAAATGATTATACAATGACCAAGGGTTTGGCAACCAACAATGTGATATAACATAAGTTGGTCATTTATGAACAAAAAGTTGACGCAATTGGTATGTCATTGTCGCTAGCGACGATGGCATTCAAATAGTTGGCCTATGGATTTTAGAGCTATGCATTTTGACAAACACTTGGTGGGCAACTTTGGGTGGACAATTTGACAAGGTTTGGATGTAACTCCAATATTGGCCCAATTATCAACAACAACACACATTATAGGCAATTCCATAGGCATTATAAACACAAAAATAAATAATATTAAATGGATCAAATTGACTTGGAAAAACCATAGGAAAAACAAGCAAAACCAAGGCAAAAATGCCACTTTAGGGTTTGGCCAAAATATCCCTTTTGGAGGTGAATTTCAAACTTTAATTTAACACTTTAGGCATGATAAAGGATGCATAAAAGACTCACCTAGTACTCCAAATAAGCCACCAAAATTGATTTGCCTCTAATTCTTCAAAGTAGGCAAAAATGACAAATTTCCTCAAATTGATTTTCTACATCAAACCAACCATAAATAACTCATCAATTAACTTCCAATTAACATATTCTAAACTTAATTTACATAAACTAATCCAAAATCACATAGTCATCTCATACAACTTAGGTTTAGGATTTGAAAATTGGGGAAAAATGTTATACGGATCAATTGATGCAATTAAACATATTACCCAATCTAATTAACATCTAATAAACCTAAATTAACCATAAAATCAAACAAAGCAATAATTTATCTCAATTTGATGAAATGGCCAAAAATCCAAAGTGCTTGGTTTCTTGAAATTTCTTGATTTCCAAGGTAGCAAGTTGATGAATGATGGAAAATATGTGATTTGTTTCAAGTTTCCATTGATTTTCCTTAACAAAATTGAAGGAAAATGGATGGGAGAAGAAAAGGAATTTGGGACAAGAATGGGGAAGAAGGTGACGAAAAATTTCTAATTGTGGCTTATATACTAAGTCACATTTGGCAAATTTCATTTTGGTCCTTAAACTTTTCTTAAATTATACTTTTGTCACATTTTCTTATGTAATTTATTCTGACAGTTTTGTTGAAATTTGGATTTCAAAGTGAATATTCAAATATTTTATTTTTATTTATACTTTATTACAAAAATAGTTTTAGAGCCGTTCTGAAACTCTGACAGTCCAAATTTCACTATTCTCCTAAAGTTCTATTTATTTACGGTTTTGCCATCGCTTACTTTTTCAGTGTTTCTAAATATTTTTCACCTCTTTCTTTTTACTGTAATTACACATGCATATATATGGTTCTTTACCCCTAGTCAGAATCAGAAATTCATCTATCGACCGGACTGCTATTTTCTCGGCAGTGTTATCGACACCGATGTTTTCTGGAAAAGTTTTTCATTTTCACTCTAACTGAATTTCTAAAATTATTTTTAGTCATTTCGATGATTTCAAACCACATATTGAGAACTTTAATCATAAAATTAAGGTAGGATTTTCTAAGGTATTACAAATATCTGTTATATATATATGGTTATTATTTCTCCAAGTGTTTATACATCTATATTTGATGTCTATAAACCATTTCCCTTGATTTGGTTCCTTGGTGTGTTATCCATGAGCCAATTATTAATATTATTCATTTAAAGTTTCCTACCTAACTTAATGTGTGATAATATGTGATAATATATATTTTGACTCATTGAGTATGAAAATACTCACCCTTTTAGTGGTTTTATCTTTTCAGGTCAGGAATAGAGCTGGTCCAATATTTCTTCATCAGTGGATCCAGCTGTGTTATAATAATGTAAATATTGAACTTATATATATTCCTTGTATATATTTTAGATGCTTCATGAATATGTAAATTATTGGGATGACTATACTTAGTATGGTCTGTAATATTATTAGTTACTAATATATAATATAAATGAGATTTATTGATATCAGATATGATCACAGATAGACTGGTTATATGGATATAGATATTTTATAACAGGTGATGTTTACAGGTTATAGAAGGGCTCTACGGGTGTCGATAGCCTTATGTTGTTTCTACATCTTAGGACCGTCATGTTCCAAAATTGGGATATGACATTGCCATTATGTAAATGAATTCCATAATTCATAATTTAAGTTTAGGCATGTATAACAATATATATAAGACTCATTGGAACGATTGGTTCGATAAAAAACGCTTTAGAATTCCAACTTGCTCAAAGTAGACAAAAATGCTCTTCCTTGTCTTCCTTTGATTCTACATCAAATATTTCACTTGTTTTAAGCTTGAATGGATATAAATTAACATAATCTAACATTGGATTAAATTAAATAATTCATATAAAAAACTTAGGTTTAGGCATAACTTAATTTGGTTAGGGTTTTTATCTAATTCATCCAAATATCTTCCAAATAATCACTTTTATCTTATTAACTATTAATATGACTTTTATTGATGGTAAAGAAGAGAAAATAAATCTTTTACCTTATGGAAACCCAAGGGCTGAATGCTTCTCTTCAATTTTGATAGAGTTTCCTTTGAAGATTTGTTGAAATTCAATATAGTTTAGGTTAAACTAGCTTGGTTTACTTGTTTTCATGAATTTTCATTTAAGTTTCTTTGAATGATTTTGAAGAAAATTTGAGGGGAAGAAGAAAGGAAGGTTCGACCAAAAAGAAAGGAGGAGAAGAAATGGATAGAAAATTATAAAATGGGAGGCTTTTATATTAATTAAGTTTTAGGTAATTAGGTTTTCCCCCACCACTTCAAATATTTATGTTTCGATTCCGTAACTTATAACTATCTACTTTTTTGTCCTACTTTAATTATAACATAATATTTTTTATATTTCTCCAACTTATTATTCTAATTGTGCATTTAAATATATATATTTTTAAACTTATTCAAAAGATGTGACATCGAGGTGTCTGTTTATTTATCGATGTCGGTTTTTTGTAACTTGTCTAACTATGCATATATAAGGTTTCTATGATTAAATGTAATGTTTCTATACTTAAATAAAATAATTTTAGGGTGTTACAAATAGCGTAGGTGACATATTTACTACAAAGAATATGCTTTGGATTGTGTTGGATAGTGCAAGGTGAATACAGATGGCTCATTTATTACCAGCACATACAGGTTCGTGGACGAGAGGTTTTGCAGTTAATCTGGATGCTTGCTCCATCATAATGGCAGAATTATGGGGAGTTTTCATTTGTCTGTCTTTAGCATGGAACAAAGGCTTTAGGAATGTACTCCTAGAATGTGATAAAGCAACTGTTATTACAATGTTGACAAGCAAGGATGTGGCGGTGAATGACACAAGCTCTTTGGTCTATAGTATAAGAAGGAAATTAGGCAAAAGTTGAAAGATATCTGTCAAGCATATTTATAGAAAAGCCAATTTTAGTGTGAATTGGCTAGCTCACCTTTGTTTCAAGCTTAATGACACTTGTTACTTTAAAGAATCACCTTCGGATTTATCTAGTCTTCTTTTTCTTGACATTTGTGGAGTCTCCTAGTATAATCTTGTTTGTTTTATTTCTATTTTATATAAAAAAAAAATGAATGGAATTAAAAAAAATTGATAAAGTTATTTTTCAATTAAAAAAAGAAAAAAATGAAATTAATTTTCAATATTGTCCGTGTATTTTACTCCTTTCGTAACTTTCGAAAAAGGTGGGACCAAACTAAAAATAAATTGTAATTTTTCCTAATTAATCTTAATTAGCCCAGAGTTTAATTGATAATTTTTTTTATGGAGGAAAAAATTGCACATGGAGGGAATTTAGCTTTTGACCTACAATTAGTTCATAGAATTACGTATCCTATGTGAGTTCTCTCTAAAAAGAAAAGAAAGAAAGGAAGAAAGAAAATGGAAAGCTCATCGGAACTGGTTCCGTTCCCTTTGCTAATGACTCCGATCGAATCCAACTACAGAGTATGCACTATTCCGTACAGGTTTCCATCAGACAATCCCAGAAAGCCTACTCCTACTGAGCTTCAATGGATCGATATATTTTACAAGTCCATTCCCTCTTTCAAGTATTCTCTCTTTTACTCTGTCTTTATCATTTCTTTTCTCGATTCCTCTTCTTCTGTAATTCTGTCTAGCTTTATGCAGGAAACGTGCTGAAACTGATACTACAGTTCCTGATGCTCCTTCTAAAGCTGAGAAATTTGTTCTGAGGTACCCTTAGTTTTTGCTGATTTAGCTTTACTTGTTTTGATGACTCTCAGTTTACTTCGTCTTTAGTCAGTTCTCTTTGTTATTGTATTGTACTATTATTATTTCATATGGGTATTTGTATTTTAGGAATAAAATGGACGAGGATTTCGTTTCTTTTATCATTTGCAAATGAATTTTCTATGATTCCAATGAATTCAAATGAGTATTGTGTTTGGAGGAAGTTAATAATTGGATTCAATATTCATATTCTATATTTTGCCCTGCACAAATTAATAAAGTGTCAAGAGTTAGAGTGGAGAGAGAGTTTTGGTTGTTTTAACGAAACATCGAGCCCATTCAAGTTTAATTTATTATGTAACTTATGCGTGTGTGGAGGTCATTTACAAATTCTATCAATTTGCTCTAAGCATTTCATAAAGTTTGATGTTCAATAGAGTTCCATGGAATTAAAATTGTGAAATTCCAAACTATTGTTCTTGCCTTCTTGGTCCTGGATTGCCCAATGTGATTGCCCGGTCTTTGACTGAATACTTTCTACTAATCTTTATTAATTACGTGTCATTCAAAATTTACACTACTTTGTTTGACTTAAAATTTTCTTATTCATATTTGTGCTGTCTGTGATTTTTGGAAGGTATGGTGGGATCCTTGAAGACTTAAAGAAAGATCCTGAGAGTCATGGTGGTCCACCTGATTGCATAGTAAGATAAATCACAGAGATTCTTTTCCCTTTCTGTTGCCATTTCAGGATGATTTAATTTTTACTGAAGATGCGCTTTCTGACATTTGTTATCTCTCTTCTCTCTCTTGGTCATTTTGGGGAATGTAGCTTCTCTGCAGACTGCGGGAACAAGTCCTAAGAGAATTGGGATTTAGAGACATATTTAAAAAAGTCAAGGTTAGTATTATCTTTGGCTACATAATATTATGTAAAAAGGAAAAAGTTTGCCCTTATTCAAATGTCAGGGACTTTTTAGGTAGTAGTAGGTTCAATGAAGTTGAGGACTTAGAGGAGGTTACGTGCTTGTACATAATAGAGAACATTTTTTACCTCATTCCTCTTTGAGTTTTTTATTTTTTATTTACCATTGAAGGAAGGGAATATGAGCGAGAGGAATGACATCTCTAAATCACTATAAATACTTGTCTTAATCACTTTACTTTTTGGTAGAGGAGATAATACTCTGTTTATATACATGTTTTAGGTTTTGTAAATTCCTTATCTTGCAAATGATTTTTCTAGTTTTTTTACTTTGATTGAACCCTTTCGGTGCCATCGAGTGAATATCTTGTGCTCTTCAGTGGTGTGTTTTACATTTTGTTTACACCTGAAGAGATTTTTCTTTTTATGGTGCAATAGGATGAAGAGAATGAAAAAGCCATTTCTCTATTCGAGGATGTTGTTCGTCTTAATGATGCTATTAAAGATGAAATCAAGCGTCTAGAAAATCTGGTTAAAGGAATATTTGCAGGAAACATATTTGACCTTGGTTCTGCACAGGTTGGTCTATATTTCATAGAAGAGTTTATGGTTTTTGTGACCCTCTTTTGTATTTTTAACAAGTTGTTGATTCATTGTAACTGATGGATTTAATTGTGATTACATTTATAGAGAAATCTAAACTACTTGTATTAGAGGACTTTACCTTTACTACTCTTTTTTGTCTACTCAGGAACATGCATAATGCATCTTCTCGCTTTTATCACCTAGTTTCTTTTTGCCTAACTCTTCTTGAGACACGTTAAATTTGTATTGCACTGTCTGTTAAAGCATTGATATATTCTGCTCATGGTCATACCAGTATTTATTTATTTATTTATTTTTGGTTAATATCTGCTTGATTGATGACATCACCTTCCAGTCATTTCTTCAAAAAATGCTTTTATTTTGTTTAACTAGTTAAATGATAATAAGCTTGAGTAAGACTCTTTTAAATCAAGACTCACTGTTGATAATTTATAAGTCCAAAAATGTTACCATTTCTCATCTCAACATCCTCTCTCATGCGCCAATTCTTTCCAATTTCTTGAAGCTTTCTGAGGTTTTTTCAAGGGATGGAATGTCCTTTTTGGCTAGTTGTCAAAATCTTGTCTCTCGACCCTGGGTTATTGATGATTTGGACACCTTCAAAGTGAAATGGAGCAAGAAATCTTGGAAAAAGGCAAGTTTCACATGTGTTTTCTTTTTGCGACATCTCTTCTTTTCCTGACCCAGGATTAGTCACCACTTTCCTTTTTTCTTTTGTCACAACAGGCTGTCATCTTTGTTGATAATTCTGGTGCAGATATAATTTTGGGTGTTTTGCCTTTTGCAAGAGAGCTACTTCGACGCGGAACTCAAGTTTGTTTTACATTTCAAAACATATTTGTTACTCACCCAAAAATTGTTGATAATAAAGAATGCATATTTTTCTCGTATCAATTTCTGACCAAGTTCTACCTGGTCCTAAGTCTTAAATTGCGCTACGGTGGATTTTCTTTTAATAATTAGCTCGCAAATGATGGTGTCCATTAGTGTAACAGCCATAACATTAAGGAATAGCAACCAGTATTGGGGAATAATGGCATAAAGGCCATAACAGGCTCTTGCACTTGTGATTCTCAGATATTCTTTCCAAATTCTCAAAATTTGTAAAACAGGAAATTAATCCAAAAACGCATACATTATGTCAAAAAACAATGTTTAAAACTTTGGAATACTTCCACACTAATCATTCATAATTTACAGCCAAATATATACACCAACTGCTAACTACAAATAGGGAAACTGCCTAGTAAAAATCTCATGATTTATGGGATTTTCAAATATTCACAAAATCAAAGCTGAATCCCTAGGTTTTGTTCCCAGGTTTTGTTCTTTTCTAATGTTTCCATCTCCACATTCATAGCTTGTTTCCACTCCTTATTGGATAAAGCCTCAGATAAGGTGTTAGGTATGGCAATGGTGTTTAAACTCACAAGGAAGGCTCTATGAGATGGGGAAAAATGTTTAAAAGACAGAAATTGTGCAAGAGGGTACATGGGTTTCTTTGGGCATTCTCTAGTTCCTTTCCTAATAGCAGTAGGAAGGTCTAGGTTATTACTATCCATGGGTAATTCAAATTCAGTTTCTAATGAAGGGTTCCTAATAGCAATAGGAAGGTCTAGGTTATTACTATCCATGGGTAATTCATATTCAATTTGTAATGAAGGGTTAGTCATTTGTACCTTGTTTCTCGAATTTAGGTTGGAGACTTGGACTTGCACAGATTCCGGAACAACAACCTTCTTCCTTGAGAACACATTTCCTTTGCCAAATCTCACATGCTCAAGAGTAGAGACAGATTCAGGATTTTCAATCTCAGAGTTTGACTCGCCAGAGTTTGGCACGAGCTCGGGATCAAGTTGTTCAGAGTTTGTCATGGGGAACTTGGATGACTCGGACAAGTGTTTGGGAGTAGACTCGAGATCAAGTAAGAAATTTCCATCCTTATCTTCCATTATTGAACTCTCCCCCTGTAGATAAGGTGTGGTGAAATAGGACTTGTGTTCATGAAAGGTGACATCAATGGACACATAGAACTTTTTTGAAGGAGGGTGAGAGCACTTATAGCCTTTTGAGTGGAGGAATATCCTACAAACAAACATTTGAGTGCTCGAGGATCTAACTTATCCCTACATGTCCCATGAACATGAACAAAGGACACACACCCAAATATTCTAGGAACAAGATTATTTGTGGTTTGTAAACTTGGATAGAACTGGGAAAGGATATTCATTGGACTCTTGAACCCTAAGACTCTAGAAGGTAGCCGATTTATGAGGTGAGTTGCTGTAAGAACAGCTTCCCCCCAAAAAGAATTAGGAACATTGTATTGAAACAGGGAGGCTCTGGTTACATCAAGAAGATGGCCATTTTTCCGTTCAGCTACTCCGTTTTGCTGTGGGGTGTAAACACACGATGACTCGTGTATAATTCTCTCCCGTTGAAAGAATGGAGTTAGGACTTGATTGAAATAGTCTTTGGCATTATCGGATCTAAATCTTTTGATACCAATTCCAAATTAATTTTTAACCATAGAGTGGAAATTAGGAAGAACTGTACTAAGTTCTGACTTATGTTTAAGTAGAAAAATTCAAGTAACACGAGTGCAATCATCAATAAACGATACAAACCACCTAGACTCAGACACGTTAGGAACTTTGGAAGGATCCCAAATATCACTGTGAATTAGATAAAAAGGAATGGAACTTCTTTTGTTGCTTATGGGAAACGGTACACGCTTGTGTTTGGCAAGCTCACACACATCACAATGAAAATCTGCAACACTTATGCCATGAAACAAAGAAGGAAACAAGACACTAATTACCCTAAAGGATGGATGCCCAAGTCGGCGATGGTAAAGCCAGACTTTTTCTTTATCGGAGGTAAAAAAATGCCATTGGTAGCATGTGATTGACTTGGTGCCTTAAGGAAGTAAAGTTCGTCCCTTTCTCTAGTATGTCCAATCGTCCTCCCCGAATCCTTGTCCTGAAATACACAATGACTATGGTGAAAAACTACATTACAATGTAAATCTTGGGTAAGCTTTTGTACTGAAACAAGGTTTGTGGACAATCTGGGAACATGTAGGACATTTTTCAAAGTCAAGGACGGGTTTAGTTTAATATCCCCAATTCTAGCCACAGTGGTTAACGAGCCATCGACAGTTGCTATTTTTTCTACTACTAGGACATGGGGAATATGTGGTAAACATGTTTGGTGAGTGAGTCATATGGTCGGTTGCTCTTGAATCTATGATCCAGGGGTTGGAAAGAGGAATACCCAAGACATTTAACCCAATAGAGAGTGGAAACTCACTTGAATATGCCAAAG
>CANXYC011696051.1:0-11570 GCA_948193065.1 Aleurites moluccanus
CATCATGTATGTTATGTATGTTTATGGATGATTATGTGTAATGTGGCATTTCATGTAGATTAAATAAATGACCTGCATATTAAATTAATTTATATCAGCTCATTGAGTCGAACGCTCACCCCTGTTTAAATATTTTTCCAGGTTCCGGGTTGAGCTTAAAGAGATTTAAATTTTTAATTTGAGTATTCTTGCCTCTTAATTCTCAGGCAGTAAAATTATTTAATTTACTATGTTATTATTTTATGTTCACTATATTAAATCTTTAGAGCTCCGCATTGTTATTTTCAATGTCAGGTTTATGGTTATTCTGTTAACCAAAACTTAATTGATGTTAAATTATGAGGATTATGTTGAATATGTGGGCTTATAGTTCTTGTTGGTGACAGTTATAGCTGTCATATTACAGGTTTTATTGTTCAGTGGTAAGTCAAGCTTACTACGGGTTCCGGAAGCCTTATGCTTTCCCGTTCCTTAGTGCCGGTCACGTGCCCAATTGGGGTCGAGTCGTGACAAAAACTCTCCCTCTTCTTCTACCCAAAGAATTCTGACCTGGAGCTTGATTTTCATATGAACCTGATCCTCAACCTCCTTATGTACCTATACTATAACCTCGGCTTACCCCAGCTTGAGCACTACTGCTCCCACTCTCGCTATCTGAACCGTAGTTTGTGAAGCTGGTGATCTCAGGATAGTCATTATTCGTGGGCAATCTTTCACCAAGTGTCCAAGCTATCCACAGTAGAAACAAGCCCCTATCTATACATGGCATGGTCCTAAATGCCTCTTTCCATAAGTAGCACACTGAAAATTTCCCCCTGAAGGTGCAGAACTAAATGTTCCCTTGCTCATCTGTGAAGTAGGTCTAGATGGATTGGACCTGTACTGTGATCTTTCTTGTTGCCCTCTAAACCCACTATAAGGAGTAGACTACCTCAAAATATCCATGCTCCTCACTCCACTGCTATCCCTATTAGGCCTAGAGGAACCCTTAACTCTAGCATTCTTCTTCTGTTCTCTTTCTTCCTTCAGTTCCATTTCCCAATTCTCAATCATTCTGGCCTTATCCACTAGTTTGGAATATGAGTCAAACTCATAAGCAGCTAGCACACGAAACAATAGAGGAATCAAACCTGTCCTAAAGCGCTGAATTCGAGCAGCCTCTATAGAAACCAATGTTGGAGCATACTTACTTAGCTGACTAAACATTCTAGTGTACTCCAATACGCTCATTTCCATAGTTTGAACCAGTTATTCAAAATCTACAGCTTTAGCCTCCCTCACACTTTATGGGAGAAACTCATCCATAATCATAGTCTTAAATTGTTCCCAAGTAATATCCATATTAGCCCGGAGTAATCCAGTCACACGTCAATTATACCAATCTCGGGCATCATTCCACATCAAGTAGCCCACAAACTCCACTGCTTTTCTATCTGGTATCCTCAAAAGCTGAACCTTATCCTCTATTATCTCAAGGAAATCAGTGGGATCCACATCTCCCTTATACTCTAGAGGCTTGAGTTTCATAAACTTCTCGAAATTCATATCCTCAATCTGTGGCACAAAAGGTGGTGGTGGAGGAACCACTGATGGAACAGGAGCTACCGATGCTGGAGGAACCGGCTGTTACAATCGATGTGTGATAAGTGCCTCCAATCTCTCATAGTTCTCTTGCATCTGATAAAATCTTTGTGCCACCGCAACATCCATCTGAGGTACAAGTGGAGGAACCACTCCCTCTCCAAAACTGCCCACATAACCCTCCACTAAAGGATATACCCTTTTAGGATGGCCTCGTCCACGCCATGACCTCTGCCTCTCCTCGGAGGCATCTCAATACGGATAAAGGAAAATAAACAACTTAAATTCATAACACGACGGCTATACCAAAGGAATACAAAACAATAATAAGATATGAATCATATGCTTCGTAGTTTACTTATTCAATCACACTTAAGCCAGTGAACTTGCACATCTATCTATCTATTTATAAATTAAACTAGGCTCCGATACCACCTTTGTCACACTCCAAAACCAAAAGTGTGAAGGTCCTAGGGAAAGGGTAGGCTTAAGGCTACCATAAACCTGTGGAACCTAAACCTGGATCAACGATCATCAATATTCTATAACTATCCAATATACTTCAATAGATAGATAATCCATCAATACAATATCACTTGTTCCTTATCGATCAAAAGACAAAATACAATCATAAAAAAGGAACAAGGATTTCTAATCAGCTTAAACATATCTCAATTTTAATACAATTCAATTTACGGAGCCTCTACGATTAGTATTCCAAAATAATATAAAACATCATATAATTATCAAGTCAATACATTAGCCTCTTGGAGAGAGAAAAACAATCAAGAAGCTCTGTCTATCATGTCAACAGGTTCTCTAGCACTTGAAATCCACAATAGAAAAAAAGAATTAGTCGAAAACTCAATAAGTTATGGAGATACAATAATACTTAGAGTTTTACATTGATTGATCAAAGAATAGATCAAATTCAATATATATATATATATATAATAGTAACAATAGTTTATGAACAATAAGGATACATTTAATGACATATATTTACGTGCCTACAAAGAAATGACACCCATCAATGTGACGATAGAACAACAATTATATTCATACCATCCATCCATCGAGATACTATGATTTCATATCATACGTATGCTTGATCATAACATATATTCCAGGGCCCTAGATGAAGCCACTGATATAATTTGACCTTATCAGCTAGGTCACCGATGCACACAGTCCAATAATTTCTTCCTCATTGGAAAGGCATTCTAAATCGTCAATAGACATACAATCGATACAAGGAACAATGGGTGGGTCTAGAGACCTCACATTATCAATATCATTAACAATATTCAATAGGTTTTCAATAATTGCATATGATCCAAATGGTCTTTCAAAGGTAATACATTGCAATGATGGCCTAAGGCCCAATGATATTACAATATCAAAATAATAATATTCAATATGACATTTAGTCTAAGAACAATGATTAAACTCCATTTAAGAACAATATTAACAAGTGTGGATGTCATAACAAAGAACAAATTATCTCATAACTTATCTCAATCCAAAGCAAATAGCTCAACTATCACCACAATCAACAATCCTTAGGTCATTGGTTCACCAAGCCTAAAACAATAAATTCCCAAAAAAATGAGTGAATTAGGGTTTGCTTCCCTAAAGCCATTATACAAAGAATTCTAGGATTCTATATCCTTTAGTACTCAATAAAATGATTTCTAATACCAATTAAACTATTAAATAAAGAGTTATAGAAATTATGAAAAAGAGTTACTATTCACCGTACTATTCACATAAAACCATTAATCTCACAACTCCCACATCAACCATAATTAATGATAATAAATGCTCATAAAATACTATCTACAACCTATAAACAACTAATCTAGCAATGTCATAACCCATAGGATTTACCTTCAAAACTCTAAAAAGAGATTTCTTGAGAAGAGAAGTCCTTGAGGTGATTTGATGCCTTAAAATGTGTTTCCCATGTAGAATCTTTGAAGAAAATGGTTATTTGGGTGATCAAAGAGCAATAGAGAAGCTGAGTTGAGCAATGGGGAAGAAATAAGAAGAAATGAAATTTGTGGTTCCGGTTTTCAAAAATCTGAAAAATGACTTCTATATATAAAGCCTAAAATTTCATACCCGTGAACAAACAAAAAGTTAATTTCTCATATTTAGACAAAGAGCAAATTCACGGCTGTGATAAGAGTTCACGCCCGTGAAACATCAAAGTTCATCCTCATCAAGGTAATCACATCCCAAATCCATTCTAACACTCACCAAAATAACTCTAAGATCAACCAACACACTCTAAATAATATCTATGATAAAAAAAAAAATCTATAACAACCAATCAATACAATCTATAACCATGGGACTATTAATAACCTCATATAACTATGCAAATCAAAATCTTGAGTGTTACAATTATTTGTTTTAAAACCGACATGGTTCTCCTTATCAACAGGAAGCAAACCACCTCCTATATTAGAAAGAGACAAAATTTTAGAAGAACCATGATCCATGAACCATAGCAGAAGGCTTAAACATTAGAGCATCACAACTTTGTTTATTCAAATACAAAGACCAACCAGGTGAAGCACCCAAACTTGGCCCATAAGGCCACTGAACCTGTGCAAATTCCTCAGGCTCATCCTCACATTCATCCTTTATATGATCATGCAGTCCATAGTAATATTAAAAATTGGGTATCCTTTCATACTTAAAACAAACCCAAACTCTTTCCCTACTGTTATTCAAAATCATAGTTCCATGATACAATGGATGGGAGGCATCCACCATCACACGAGCTCAAATATATTTTCCCCAAGGATTCAAATCCTCATTGTTAATGGACTCAACCTGTCTAATTTTTGAAGTAATTTTTCATACTAGGTCAAATCACAAAAAAATCGCAAATACGAACCCAAAACATACAATAGGTTAATATAACATCTGAGGGTTGTTTATCACCTTTCAATTCCCTTAACACCATCAAATATCTATTAAAATGGCAAGGACCATCCTGCAATACCCTTTGTTTATCAATTTTAGATTCAAACTCACACACAAACGCATTACGTAGCAACTCCTGAACATAGACATCCTTTGTTAATACCCATGCACCCTCAAAATATATTATTCATTAGAAAGACACTATATTTTTTAGTTGATATTTTTATATATGGGCGTGTGGTTATTTCACATATGAAAAACAACACCGAACAAAATTTACCAAATGAATTAGAAAATTATTATTAACTATTAATAATTAGCAGCCATTGACTACTAATTTATCATGCACTCTCAGGATTATCCAATAGTAAATCAAGCTCTGTCAGACAAGCCATTAAAGTAGGGCTGTAATTGAGTTGAGTAGAGCCAAGCCAAGTTGAGCTTTAGCTTTCTCAGACTCATCTCGATTTTTTCTAAGCTCGAGTTTGAGCACGAATCAAGCTTGAAAATTATGTTTGAGCTCGACTCGTTTAATCATTAGCTAAACTTGAGCCATCAAAAAATTATTTATAAATTATAATCAAGTTTGACTTATTAATAAATTATAATTGAGTTATGCTTGAACTCAAGTTCAACTCATTTTTAAACTCATTTATAGTTCATTGGGATACTCAACTTCCTAAATATTAATTTCTAATAAAATAATTATTACAAAAAAAATATTTAAAACTAACATAAAAGCAAAAACATCCAATTAGTATAAAAAAAATCAAATCATAAAATTTAGCATTACATGTATCTCAAGAATGTTAATTAATAAAAAAAAAATTTAAAGAAAATTTTAATGTAAAGCTCTATTATTATTATATAAATATAATTACAATTATATAATACTTATTTAAGAAGATATCTTTCTAAGGATATAATATAGTAATGATTAAAAAAATAATTATATAATATCGTCAAAATATTTATCTATATATTTTATATATTTATGCTACTCAATTAGTCCAATAATTAAAATATATATAACATATAGATTAAGTGAATGAGCATTAGATATTGTTAAGAAAATATAATAACATTTTTCTAATAAAGAGTATTTTTTTTATTAAAAATTGAAAATACAATTAGATATATAATTTGTTTTCCTTTTAAAAATATTTAAAGTGAATAAATAAGAGAATTAAGAATATATGTATTTTAGTCAAATCGTATTATCAAAAAGATTAAAGGAGTGTTAAAATACTTTTTTTGAAATACTAAACTTATTAGCCAATAATAATAATAATAATAATCATCGAGTTATTCATGAGTCAATTAATCGAGTTATTTACGAGTCTAATCAAGCTAAATTTAATTTTTCTCATATTCAATTTATTTATTTATCAAATTTTGAAATGAGACTCAAACTTAACTCATTTATAAAACAAAACTAATGCAAAAGAATTTTTATTTAGTTGAATAAGAGCTATTTGCGAACAGCTTGACTTATTTACATAAACTTGTGTCTAGAGCTTCAAATTTGGAAGGACCCCATATGGTAGGTGTTAATTAGACTATATATGGGCCAAATGCATATTAATATATTTATATCATTATTTTACTATTTTTAATATTTGAATAAATTTTTAAAATAAAATAATTTATAAAAGGTTAAATCTTAAAAAAAATTAAATCTCTTTTATTTTTATAAGAAATTATTAAATTGAACATTAAAGAGAGAGAATGTGATTTTGTGAAAAAATAAAAATTTCTCAATTAATAACTCATTTAATCAAGAATCAAAATATTGCATAAAAATTTCTCTGTTTTCATTTTAATCTCTCAATTATGATATTAAGAGAATGATCAAATTAGATGGAAATATAAAATATTGTAACCATTTTAATATTTTATTTTTTATTTTTTGTCTTTACGATTGATTTTAAAACTTTATTTTTCTCATTATTTTCCTTTAAAATTTTTATCCTTCATATTTTAGGTATTCAGATTTTGAGAAAAAAAATAAAAGATAATATAATATTTTTTAATGGGCTTACATATATTATTTTTTAAAAATTTTTATTAAATAATTTTATCCTTTAAATAAAAATATTTCATTGCAATTTTATGTAAAATTTCCATTAGGCTAAATGGAGATCTTAATAAATAATATTATATTATTATATTATATTATATTATTATATTAATAATATAATACTATTAATATTAATATGCTGTTTAAAATAGTACATGTTTTTAAATTTGTGATGGGTCAATTTCTTGAAATTACAGAAGAAGAAAGTCAATTCAACAGCAAACTCCGCGTTGTGTGCATTATTTTTTCTTTTTTCTTTTATGTGTAATATAACATAATATAATAAATTGTAAAATTTAATAATTAATTTTCATTTTTTTTAATGGACAATCTGACTCAGAAGTCTTCTCCAAAGTCTTTCCACAGCTAAAATGATAAGTTTTGGCCACTTCTGCTTTATTTTCACATGTTCATTATTTAAAAAAATAATTTTACAAATTTATTAAAAATAACTTTTTAGAGTAAAAATTAAAAGTAAAGTAAAATTAAGGGACAAATTATTAATTTAAATTGGAATAAAACTTAAAATATAAATAATTTTTTGGAAATTTTAAATATTTGAAACTTCATGGTAGAAAATTAAAATAAAATAATAATAAAGTCTAGTTCGGACTCTTGAGTCAGTCAATTTGTTCCCTTGCAATTTCTTGGAATATTCTCAAATCTTAGTACAACCTTTATTGTTGTCATTGCAATTTCCTTATAAGGAACATGATTGAAATTTCAATTCCATTTATTATTTTTTTATTTAATTTTTTAATATTTTTAGTTTAATAATTCATATAATAATCTGTTTGATTTAGATATATAGTTAAAAGCTACACAGAACAACTGATTGATGATAATTAACAGTTAAAAATTAAAAAATATAATTATTTGGTAAATTTTTATTAATTATTATGATTTAAATATTAAATAATGAGTAAGAATTTGATTTATTTTTAATATATTATTATTTATCTAGTTATTTTTTTTTATAATGTGAGATATAAATTTTAAAAATAATAAAATTAGAAGTTAAAAAATTAAAATTAATTATTTTTTTATAATTATATATAAATATTATTTAAAATATGTTAATAATTTTTTATTATTACTATAATTATCTAAAACTTAATTTGAAAAATATTTATTATTAATAATAATTTTTTATAGAAGTAATATAGTTTAAATTTTAATTTGTGCAAAAAACTTCTAAAATTATTTTTTTTTAGATTAATTATTATTTTTTTCTGTAAAATAACACAATATACTAAATTTTCATAACTTTTTAAAAATTTATTAATTTTTCCTGACGAATATCTCGTTATAATAATATTTTTTATCCAATTTTGCTGTTAGTCAGTTCTAAAATAGTCAATAAGAGCAGTAAAAAGACAAAAATATCATTACTATTTTTTTTAATTAATTACATTTTATTTTTGCTTTAATATTATTTTTTAGGATTAAAAAATTCATTTTCATATTTTTTGATAAATATAAAAATAAAAAATAAACAAAAATATTTTTAAAAAATATTTTTTATTTTTTATTTTTTATTTTAAAAAAATAATTTAAGAAGAAATTAAATTATTTCTTCTTAAATTTGTTTAATACAAATAAAAAATTCATTTTCATATTTTTGATAAATTTGAAAATAAAAAGTAAAAATATTTTTTAAAAAATATTTTTATTTTTAAATTTACCAAAAAAAAATGAAAATACATTTTTTATATGAAAATATATTTTTTAACTCTAAAAATTATTTTTAAAATAAAAATAGAATGTAATTAATTAAAAATAAAATATAAGAATATTTTTATCTTTTTATTATTTTTATTGATCATTTTAAAGTTGATTAATGATAAAATTAAATGAAAATATTTAATTGTGATATTTATCAGGAGTAGTTAATATATTTTTGTAAAATTATAAAAAAGTTTAAAATATTAAATCATTTTAGAAAGAAGAAATGGTAATTAATTTTTATTATTTTTTTTTATCAAGCAAATTTAGTTATTAAGAGTTACTAATTCAAAAAAGTTAAACCAAACTTCACCAAGAAAGTACTACTCTGCAGGGCCCTCGAATAAATAAATAACGGATAGTTACAGTTTCTATCATAAAAATATTTTATGAAGTTCATATTATCTAAAATAGAATTTTTTAATTTTTTTCAGAATAATTCAAAGAAAGAATATTATTGAAGTGTATTTTTTTTTAATATTTGAGAAGTAAATTTATTACAAAAATAAGAAACATATACACTCAAAAATTAAGTTTGGTTTATGGTATATCCACTTTCTAATTATTTTTTATGATATTTACATTCTTTTATATAAAAGCACGTTCTTACGTAATCGGTGAATACATGTATAATTAAAATGATATATTTAAATAGTGACAAATTTATAAAATTTGATTAATGAAAATAATGTTATGCACGTGTGTATATATATAATTAAATTAAATATAATATAATAACAATATTATTATTTTTTTATATTAAATTCAATCTAAATTCACTTAATTGAAAATAAATTTTCAAAAAAATAAAAAAATGAGACTTGTTATGTGATAAACTTTTTGAAAATCAAAATGATTCAAATTCAAACAACCTGTAAAATTAATTATCAAGTTAGGAGTCAATTTATTAGGTTAAAAATCAATTCCTCGATTCATTTGTCTTAATCGATTGTGATTTAAAATAATTTGATATAAATTAATAAAAAAATTTAATAAATTTTAAATCATTTTTAAATAAAAATTAATATTATGAGTGACTTGACACCTTAAACTCACAATTTCACTCCGAATTTTATATAAAATCATTTTTTATATATTATTTTTATCCGAATTCAAACCTGAACTAAATCAATCCACCAACCCAAACATACTCAACCCAAATACCATCTCTACTCAAGTCCCTAAATGGTGGCATCCAGCGACAGGGCTGCCCTTACCTCATTCCATGAAACTAGGATCCATTCCTACAACATCAAACTAATCAAATTCAATCCACTCAACAGCTAGCCTATATAAACTATATAGGTTGGCCCACACCACACACATTCAGAGGCTATTTAAATATCTAACTACAAAATTAATCTGTTATTTAATAATACATACGTCGACAATTGAAAAATTATTAAGTATTTAAATATCCAACTATTAAAGACTAATTATCAATTCATATTTTTCAAATTGACAAAATATAATAACAAGTAAGAATTGTTCTTGCCGATTAAAGCTTTTATCAACTAAAAAAAATATTTTTATCTCAAATCGACAATTATCAATCGTACATCTAAACATCCCATTAATTTATGCTCTCGTATCATTTCTTATGATCGATTGTCACAATTAAGCTCCGCTTGTTTGACAAGAAAATATTTCTTCTGAAAAATACCACTTATATTTTTTTGCTTTTTAGAATATTTAAAAAAATTAGTCAATAAGTGAAAAATTAAATTATTTTTAAAGAAAATAATTTATTCTTTTCAAAATGAAAGGTTAATTTTCAAATTTTGACAAACTTATTATAATAAAAGAAAGGTATATAATACGCACTCATTAATCTATCAGTTATCGTTTGTCATTACTAGCGATAGTGTTGGTAGTTTCGCAAGTATACGAATCGTTCACGTAAGTAATAGTGTATAAGTGAGTGTCGTGTCCTACAGATAGACATAGTCAAATATCAAAATTAAATATTTCTCAATTATTTAGACAATATTAAAATTATTTGTTGAAATAAAAATTAAAACAATATTGAAAATTAAAAACAAAGTAATTTTGAGTTTTAAAAATTGAAATAATTTTAACAAGTCTAAAATTGAGATTTCGTCAATTGATCTTTTATGATTCCAACTCATGATTGATTATCCAAAATACCAAATTAATAAATTAACTGCTCTAAATTATTGTAATTCTCTTTCAAGCAACTACAAAGTATCTACATTAATTCCATATCTACTATCGTGATCATTTAGTTAATATAGGCCCATTAAGTTCTTTAGCAATTTCTAACCCCCCTAAAGTGTGTTCCAATCTCTTGATAACTCAATCCCTTAGGTTATTAATTTAATGTATTAATAGTATACTTCATCTCTTGATCCATCATAAACTATGTTAGATATTGTTTAATAGTGACAATTATCAAACAATTATAATCATAAATTAACAAATTCAATTTATGCACAAGACAATCAATCAATCATAGTTGAATCATAAAATTAACAACTAACTACATCTTATCACACCCCAACTCCAGTGGTGCGACGGTCCTAGGGCAAGGGTAGACTTAAGGCTACCATAAACCCGTATAACTCTCATATCCTGGATCTCATTTATATTACACATTCATATTAAATATAGATATCATACAATAATCATTCCTATGATCAATATAAATATAATTCATATCTTTCTTCTTCTTTTTTTCTATATATATCATTTCATAAATTTTCTCTTATTCCTTACTGATCAAAAGATGCATCCCACATCACTAAGGAACAAGAGTAACCCAATAAATCATACATCAAAACATTATCATCCTCAAATGACTAAGTACGGAGCTCCAGAGTATACTCCCAATACATATTGTGTCATTAACCATTAAATGAATATACATATTCATATTTCAAAATAGTTACAATGTAGGCTTCTTGGAAGAACGAGTCAAGAAGCTTGATCTTCTCTATTAGCTCCCTCATGAGTCAAGAGATTATCACCTGAAATCCACAGAAGAGGAGTGAGCCTTCAACTCAGTAAGATATGAACATGCAGTAAGAAAGGAATGCATATACATATATATAAATATATAATCTGCAAGAAACATTAATTTCAAGAGCATGGGTAAGAATCAGAATGTGGTTAGGCTTACAAAGAAACAGAAGTGCTCACAATCGAATAACACTATCAAATATCATGGTAGAACTACAGAATGAATCAGTAGCCATGCTACCTATCATAACAGAGCGCATCAGTAGTC
>CANXYC011696185.1:0-15455 GCA_948193065.1 Aleurites moluccanus
TCAATTTCTTTAACACTTAGCATTTTCTCACGCAATTTCAATAACTCAATCAATATTTCTCACAAAATTTCCATACTTGTTTTCTATCATTATCATAAGTAATTAATAAGTAAATATTTATACTTATTTCAAAATTAATTAATTAAGCCAATAAAAAATAAATTTATACTCAAATTATACACAAAGAATGTTTAGGAGAAATGATGGGTGTTACAAACATATATTATAAGCAATTCCATAGGCATTATAAACACAACAACAAACAATATTAAACTGATCAAATTGGCTTATTTAAAACAAGCCAAAATCTAGCAAAACAAAAGGCAAAAATGCCCTAGTATGGTTCGACCAAAATAAGGTCTTTGTATATGAATTCCAAACTTTAATTTAACACTTTAGGCATGATAAAGGATGTATAAAAGACTCACCTAACACTTCAAATAAGCTACCAAAATTGATTTGACTCCAATTCTTCAAAATAGGCAAAAATGACAAATTTCCTCAATTCGATTTTCTACATCAAACCAACCATAAATAACTCATCAATTAACTTTCAATTAACATATTCCACACTCAATTAATATAAACTAACTCAAAATCACTAAGCTAGTTCATATAACTTAGGTTTAGGTTTTGAAAATTGGGGGAAAATGCTATATGCATCAATTGATGCAATTAAACACATTACCCAATCTAATTAACATCTAATAAACCTTAATCAATCATAAAATCAAACAAAGCAATAATTTACCTCAATTTAAAGATTTGGCCAAAAATTTCAAGTGCTTGGTTCTTGAAATTCTTTGATTTCCAAGGTAGCAAATGGATGGAGAATGAAAGATTCAAGGTTTGAATCAAGTTTTCATTGATTTTCCTTAACAAAATTGGAGGAAAATGGGTGGGAGAAGAAATGGGAAATTTCAGACAAGAATGGGAAAGAAGATGGAGAAAAATTTCTAAGTGTGGCTTATATACCAAGTCATATTTGATAAATTTCATTTTAGTCCTTAAACTTTTCTTAAATTATACTTTTGCCATATTTTCTTCTGTAATTTATTCTGACGATTCTATTGGGATTTGGATTTCAAAATGAAGATTGAAATATCTTATTTTTATTTATACTTTATTATAAAAATAGTTTTTGAGCCGTTCTGAAACTCAGACAGTCTAATTTTCACTATACCCCCAAAGTTCCATCTATTTACGGTTTTGCCATCGCTTACTTTTTCAGTGTTCCTAAATATTTTTCACCTCTTTCTTTTTACTGTAATTACACATGCATATATATGATTCTTTAGCCCTAGTCAGAATAAAAAATTCATCTGTCAATTGAACTGTTATTTTCTTGGTAGCGTTATCGACACTGACGTTTTCTGGAAAAGTATTTCATTTTTGTCCTAACTGAGTCTCTAAAATTATTTTTAGTTATTTTGATAATTTCAAACCACATACTGAGAACTTCAATCATATAATTATGGTTGGTTTTTCTAGGGTGTTAGATTTTACCCTCCTTCAAATAAATTCGTCCTCGAATTTAAAATGCACATATACCTCAATGTTGGAACAGGAATGGATACTTATCCTTCATGTCCTACTCGCTTTCCCATGTGCACTCCTCCATCGACTGATTCCTCCATTGTACTTTAACCATTGGGATTTCTTTGTTCCTCAGTTGCCTGACTTGTCTATCTACAATCTCTACAGGTAGCTCCTCAAATGACAAGTCCTTGTCAACCCCAATATCCTATACTTCTAATATATGCGATGGATCAGATATATATTTCCTCAGTATAAAAATATGGAACACCAGATGAACATGGCTCAAATTTTATGGAAGAGCTAATTTGTAAGCCACATTGCCAACCTTATCAAATATCTCAAATGGGCCTACAAATCTTGGTGATAGCTTCCCTTTCTTCCCAAATCTCATTACACCTCTCATTGGTGAGATTTTAAGAAAGACATAGTCACCAACTGCAAAATGAACATCCTTCAACTTTGGATAGGCATAACTCTTCTGTCTGTTGAAAGCGGTCTTCATCTGTTCTTTGAAAATAGGCACTTTTTCTATCGTCTCCTTAATCAACTCTGGTCCCTCTAACTGTTTCTCCTCTGGTTCCACCCAATACACTGGAGATTTGCATTTCCTACCATACATTGCTTCATAAGGAGCCATTCCGATAGAAGAATGGTAACTATTATTGTAGAAGAATTCAATCGGTGGCAAATACTGATCCTAGTTACCTTTAAAATCCAGAATACATAATCTCAACATATCCTCTAAAATCTGGATAGTCCTCTCTGACTGTCTATCGGTTTGTGGATGGAAAGCTGTACTGAACCGTAACTGGGAACCCATAGCCTCCTGGAACTTTTGCCAAAATCTAGAAGTAAACTGCGTACCCCTATCAGATATGATCATTACTGGCACTCCATAAAGTCGTACAATCTTGTCCACATACAACTATGCATACTGAGTTATAGAGTAACTAGTCCTCACTTCTAGGAAATGAGCAGACTTTGTTAATCGATCTACAATAACCCATATGGAGTCATAACCCCATGTAGTCCTCGGTAAATCGACTACAAAATCCATAGTAATCTGCTCCCATTTCCACTCTGGCATCTCAATCTCCTGAAGCAAGCCAGACGACTTCAAATGCTCAAACTTAACCTGCTGACAGGCTAAACATGTAGAAACAAATTGAGCTATATCCCTCTTCATACTAGGACACCAATACACATCCCTCATATCATGGTACATCTTGGTAATTCTTGGATATATACTATATGATGAATAGTGAGCCTCTCTCATAATCTGATCTAGTAGGAGTTTAATGTCGGGTACACATATTCACTTCCCATTCTTCAGTACATCATTCTCTACTGTGAACTATGCTACATTACCATTCTTAACATCTCCCTTCAGCTTTAATAGATATGGATCCCTATCCCATGTCACCTTAATATCATCAATCAATAGTGGATTAACCCAAAATTGGGCTATCAGAGCCTAGTTTTGATCATGGGATCCCAAATCCAACTCTACACCCATATCAACTAACTCTTTCATCTCATGGATCAATGGTCTTCTATAAAGTAAGATGTGAGCTAAATTGCCTATAGACTTTCGGCTCAATGCATCTGCTACTACATGCCCGGATGGTAAAGGATCTCATAATCATAATCCTTTAGCAATTCAATCCATCTGCGCTGCTAGAGGTTCAGATCCTTCTACTGAAGTATATATTGCAAACTCTTATGATCAGTATATATCTCACATTTAGATCCATACAAATAATGCCTCTAGATCTTTAGTGCAAACACTACTTCTACCACCTCTAAGTCATGTGTCGGATAGTTCACCTCATGCTTCTTTAACTATCGAGAAGCATAGGCAATCACACTCCGAAACTGCATCAAACACACCCCAATCTAATTCGGGAAGCATCACAATACACTATAAACTTCTCATCCTCTAATGGCAATGCTAACACTGGAGCACTCGTGAGGCAAGACTTCAAAGTTTGAAAACTGCTCTCACATTCATTAGTCCATAGATATCTTTCCTGTTTTTGAATTAACTTAGTCAACGGAGCAGCAATTCTAGAGAAATCCTTCACAAATCTTCTGTAGTATCCTGCCATACCAAGGAAACTACGGATCTTTGAAACACTAGAAGGATGAGGCCAATTTACAACTGCTTCAACCTTCTGAGGATCTACCATAATACCCTCTTTACAAACCACATGACATAGAAAACTAGCATTTAGATAACTTAGCATACAGTTGATGCTCTTGAAGTGTCTGTAGTACAATCCTCAGATGTTCTAAATGCTCCTTCTCACTCCTGGAATAGATAAGAATGTCATCAATGAACACTATGACGAACTTATCCAAGAATGGCTTAAACACTCTGCTCATCAAATCCATAAATGCAGCCGGTGCATTAGTCAACTCGAATGGCAACACTAAGAACTTATAATGTCCATATCGGGTTTTGAAAATAGTCTCAGGTACATCACCCTTCTTGATTCTTAACTGGTGATACCCAGATCTCAGATCAATCTTCGAGAAATGACTGGCACCTTTCAACTGATCAAATAGATCATCAATCCATGGCAACAGATATCTATTCTTTACTATCACCTTGTTCAGCAGCCTATAATCAATGCACATCCTCAGAAAGCCATCCTTCTTTTTCACAAATAACACTGGAGCACCCCACGGAGAACTACTTGATCTAATAAATCCTCTATCCAATAACTCCTGCAACTCTACCTATAATTCTTTCAATTCTGCTGGTGCCATTCTGTACGGAGGAATGGATATTAGATCGGTACCTAAATACACCTCAATCTAAAACTCTATCTCCCTATATAGGGGCAATCTTGGCAATTCTTCTAGGAGGACATCAAAGAATTCCCAAACTACTGGTATCTAATCAATATTTACAAAAACCTTATGCACATCAATCACATGAGCCAGGTATGTTGAACAACCTTTCCCTATCATCCTTCTAGCCTTGATAGCAGAAACAAAACTGATTCCAAACCCCCGTCGATCACCCAGGAATTCAAATTCAAGCTACCCCTCAGGCTAAAATTTAACCCTATTCTCATAATAATTAATAACTACTTGATGTGTCGTTAGCCAAGCCATACCAAGGATCACATCAAGCTCTAACATAGGTAGTTCAATCAAATCAGCATGCAAAATGTTATCATCTATTTCAATCACATAATCAGGGTAATAATAATCCACTTTTATACTCTTTCCCATAGGTGTAGCTATCATTAAAGGTACACTCAACAATTGTCTATCTTTATTTAACTTATATGTAAACTGAGGTGAAACAAATGAATGTATAACACTAGAGTCAAACAAAGCATCAACAATCTCATTTCGTATCAAAATAGTACTTGTGACCTCATTGTCAGATCTCTGTTCCTCCTGAGTGTTCACTACAAAGACTCTCCCCTGACCTCTACCTGCTGGGGCCTGACAGTTGCTTGATGCCTGTCCTCTGCCTTTGCCCTTACCAGGAGCCTCTTTGGTAACATTCTGACTCATTTGAACAGTGGGTTGAGAAACTGTAGCAGATGGTTGCTGATCACCCCACAAGGGATATTTGCTAATAAAATGACCATGTTTCCCATATTTCAGGCAAGTACCTAACTGTCGTCGACACTCCCCTCTATGCGTTCTACCACAAAAACCACAAGTATGCATATTGGGCATCTGTGTAGCAAGTCTAGACGAACCCTGACAATAAACTGGTTTAGACTGCACTGAAGGTCCCATACTCTATGTCCTCCTCCTCTGACTGCTAGACGAAGGTCTCTGATCAAACCTGGGTATTGGCTCAATCTGTCTAGGCTGGGAGTTGCTCTCCCCCCTCCTAGCCTATGATCTGGGTCCTCCCTTCCTCTTTTAATCCCTTTTTGCTCTCTCTGACTTGTATTTTTCTTCCATCTGATTAGCTTTATCAATAATGGTAGTCAGGGATGTGAACTCAGTAGCCAGTAGGGCGTTATGCAATGAGACATGCAAACCCCTCATGAACCTGCTAATCAAGTCTGCCTTAGTAGGAGCAATCTGGGTATCATATCTGCTCAATATGATAAACTCCTCATCATACTCCTCAACTGACCTACTGCCCTACTCAAGCTGCTCAAATTGTATCAAATTCTTGGTCTTCACCCCTTCTGTCTGAAACTCATCAATCAATCCCTGTTTAAACTCAACCCAAGTAGGAGGATGATCACCATACAATATGGGCTCCATCCATCGAGAAAACCATGTCCAAGCTTTCTCTTTCAGTAACAAACCTATTAGCTTCACTGCCCTGATATCAGAACAAGGTAGTCTCCTAACTACCTTCTTAACCTGCTCAAGAAAATCATTCGGCTCATCGCCTCTATCACCTCTAAACTCTAGCAAGTTTAGCTTCAGAAAGCTAAACATAGAAACTTCGCCCTCATCAATAACTTGGCGGGCTCCATGTACAACAGGCTCTCTAAGAACCACTGCTGGTTGTACAGGAGCTTGAGCAACATGTACTACAGTAGGTGCAACAGGGGGGGTGGCACTACTGTTAGTGCTGGAGGTGGTAGTATATTTTATCATTCCCGCCTCAAATCTATTAGTTCCTGACGTAAGTCCATCATTCCCCTCATCATCTCCATTCTCCAAGGGTCATCACTCCTCTTTGTCTCCTCTGTAGTTCGTCGATATCTGGATGTTCCCTCTAAAATAGAAAATTCCCTGACCAAAGACCAATTAGAGGCTACCTCTGCCTCTCTGGTATCCTTATCTCTCTCATCAGACATCTCTGTAAACTGTCAAAAAATAAAACACGCACTCAACATATGACAGAAATGAAGAATACTCATACATACTAGACGAATGCAATAAAAGATGATACAGGAATTCCTATGCTCTACGTTCACTTAACTCTGCCCATACTGTACTTAGTTACTATTCCTCTGTAAACTAGGTTCTGATATCTGTAACCTATGCTCTGATATTTATAACCTGATGCTTTGATATCTGTAACCTACACTCTGATATCTGTAACCTAAGCTCTGATTCCACCTCTGTAATGACCTATTCTCGGGATGCGACGGTCCTAGGATGCGGGAGATGCCAAAGGCGACTGACACCCGTAGAACCCATTATCAAGTGCAATTATTTATTACCATCAATTTATTATTCAGTTGCCTAATTACTATTCATTCTATCAATTTGTAATCTGTCTGTAAATTTTAGTGCAAATGGTTGTAACATCATCATATCATACTTTATCTTTAATTAAACTCCAATATAATCCATACATATATGTTCATAAACTATCTATACCATACATAACCCATGAAGCAGCTAGGATATGAAGATACAAAAATAATACAGTGTTTATATAATTACACTGATATAAATACTGTAGAATCCACAGAGAGTCAAAATGTTAGGATATTTGCCCCCTACTCTGCACCAGGAGATGGGAAAACAGTGAGAGGGTAAGTATATATGATACTCAGTGAATCTAATATGCATCGACCAATAAATAGGTAATGGAATATCAATAAAAAAAAATAGGCAGATGAAATAAATAAATCAATTTGCTAAAAAATCTCTGGATACAGAATCAAGTAAAGAAATGACTGAAAAGTCAATACTCATATCAAAGGAAGGTATATCACATGGACAAAGCATATATAGGGCCATGAAATGCCTAGAATATGTGTCAAATACATATCAATCTCATATCAATAAACATAAGATGGATCAGGTCTTATGACTAGGACTGATAACCCTTCCCAGCTAGGGCATAAATATACAATGTGCACGATGCTGACAGTATGAACCCATTACCCTATCGGGGTGGCAGCTCTGTCAAATCACATCAGAAATAATGGAAATAAGAAACAGATCAATAGATACCACTGCATAATAATGGTATCACCAAGTATTAATAACTCATCATCAATCAATTCAATAAGCAATAAAACTAAAGGAATAGCAATAACAAGTGATTATACAATGACTAAAGGTTTGGCAACCAACAATTGGATCTAACATAAGTTAGTCATTTATGAACAAAAAGTTGACACAATTGGTGGGCCATTGTCGTTGGCGATGATGGCATTCAAATGGTTGGTCTATGGATTTTTGAGCTAGGCATTTTATCGAACATTTGGTGTGCAACAATGAAATGACATTTTGGCAAGGTTTTGGTGCAACTCCAACATTGTCCCAATTGTCAACAACAACATACATTATAGGTAATTCCATAGGCATTATAAACATAACAATAAACAACATTAAATGGATCAAATTGGCTTTGGAAAAATGAGCCAAAATGAAGCAAAACCAAAGGCAAAAATGCCTTAATATAGTTCGGCCAAAATAGGGCTTTTGTATATAAATTTCAAATTTCAATTTAACACTTTAGGCATGATAAAGGATGCATAAAAGACTCACCTAACACTTCAAATAAGCCACCAAAATTGATTTGCCTCCAATTCTTCAAAATAGGCAAAAATGACAAATTTCCTCAATTCGATTTTCTACATCAAACCAACCATAAATAACTCATCAATTAACTTCCATTTAATATATTCTATACTCAATTAATATAAACTAACTCAAAATCACTAAGCTAGTTCATACAAATTAGGTTTACGATTTGAAAATTGGGGAAAAATGCTATATGCATCAATTGATACAATTAAACACATTACCCAATCTAATTAACATCTAATAAACCTAAATCAACCATAAAATCAAACAAAGAAACAATTTACCTCAATTTGAAGATTTGGCCAAAAATTTCAAGTGCTTGGTTCTTGAAATTCTTTAATTTCCAAGGTAGCAAATGGATGGAGAATGGAAGATTCAAGGTTTGAATCAAGTTTCCATTGATTTTCCTTAATAATATTGAAGGAAAATGGGTGGGAGAAGAAATGGGAAATTTCATACAAGAATGGGGAATAAGATGGAGAAAATTTTCTAAGTGTGGCTTATATACTAAGTCACATTTAGCAAATTTTATTTTGGTCCTTAAACTTTTTTTAAATTATACTTTTGCCACATTTCCTTTTGTATTTTATTCTGATGATTCTGTTGGGATTTGGATTTCAAAGTGCAAATTCAAACATCATATTTTTATTTATACTTTATTATAAAAATAGTTTCGGAGCCATTTTGAAACTCGGACAATCCAATTTTTACTATATCCCAAAGTTTCATCTATTTACGATTTTACCATCGCTTACTTTTTCAGTGTTCCTAAACATTTTTGACCTCTTTTTTTTTTTTTTTTTTTTTTTTTAATTTAATTACATATGCATATATATAATTCTTTACCCTTAGTCAGAATCAAAAATTCATCTGTCGACCGGACTGCTATTTTCTCGGTAGCGTTATCGACACCGATGTTTTCCGAAAAAGTATTTTGTTTTCGTTCTAACTGAGTTTCTAAAATTATTTATTGTCATTTCAATGATATCAAACCACATACTGAGAACTTTAATCATATAATTATGACAGGCTTTTTCTAGGGTATTACACAAAGATGAGTTAGCAATCTTTGCTTTATGGAAATTAAAGATTATAAATCTTCAAGTAAGGTTAGTAATTCTAACTTTAACTTTAATAATGATGGCATGTAAATTATGGATACATTGCTTTCAAAATATTATAAAATGCAAAACAAATATGATAAATTGAAAGAAATGTCTGTTGAGGTCTTAGATGCTTGTGATGCTTTCAAAAATGAAATAAATAAATTGAGTGCATCCAATGTTGAACTAAAAAGTCTATTGACCTTAGGCATCAAGAATGCAATAAGCTAAAAAATGCAAATTCCTTATTGAAAAACAAGTTAGATTTTCATGATGTTTTTGTAATGGCAAAGAAAAAATGGATAAAATACTTGAGTCCCAAAGGTCTCTTACTATTAAGTATGGACTTGATTATAATGGAGGGGATACCCCATTAATATCTAAGATTACATTTATAAAGGCATCAACACACATGCTTACGTTGACTATATGCCTCCACCTAAAAATACTAGGACTAAAACAAATATGTTTTTCAAAAGGAAAGGTTGATACAACTCTTTTCATTAAAAAGGACATGCATAACATATTGATTGTGTAAATATATGTTGATAATATAATATTTGGTGCTACTAATGAGGTTTTATGCAAAAAACTCTTTTCATGCATGCAAAGTAGTTTGGGATGAGCATGATGGGAGAATTGAAGTGCTTTCTTGGATTACAAATAAAGCAATATGAGGAAGGCGCATTCATTAACCAATTAAAGTGCACAAAGGAACTTCTCAAGAGGTTTGGCATGAATGGAGCAAAGGCAAGTAGAACTCCAATTAGCTCCACCATTAAGCTTGACAAGCATGAGCTTTGTAAGCCTATTGAGAAGAAGAAGTATAAAGATATAATTGGTAGCTTGCTTTATTTAACCACTAGTAGGTCAAATATTATATTTGCCATATGTTTATGTGCATGTTTTCAATCATGTCTAAAGAGTCTCATTCGCATACGGTCAAAAGAATTTTGAAATATTTGATTGGCACATAACATCTAGGACCTTGGTATCCAAAGAACATTCATTTTAGTTTAATTAGCTATTCTGATGTGGGTTTTATAGGTAGTTGCATGGATAGGAAAAATACCTCTGGTACTTATCAATTCCTAAGAAATTACCTTATTTCTTGGTTTAGCAAGAAGCAAAATTCAGTGGCTTTGTCTACTGCGGAAGCCGAATATGTGGCAGCCACTTATTATTGTGCATAAGTGTGGTGGATGAAACAATAAATTTATGACTTAGGTGTGTATTTGGACAAGATTCCTATTAAGTATGATAACACTAGTGCTATCAGTTTATCAAAAAATGTTGTTCAACATTCTAGAAGCAAAATGTTATGTAATAATGTTGCTCTTAAATTTTTTACTTCAAATGATCAACTTGCAAACATCTTTATAAAGCCCTTAAATGAGGAGCATTTGAATTTTATTAAATGTGAAATGGGGATGTTAGATGACAGTGAAGTTGAAAAATAGAAATGATTAATTCTTAATTAATTTGTATGTTTAAGAAATTTTTGTGATATTTTCATTTGCAGCGCATGCTACAACTGCTAGTAGTGCCCGCTACTCTGGACTTTTGTGTACCATTTTACATGCTCCAGAGTAACGGCCATTACTCTGCTGTAGCGCTCGTGAATCTGGGTAAACTTTCATATTTTCTTTCTAACCAGAATCGCAGCCGCTACAAATATGGTAATGGCCGCTATGCTATTACCATGCCTTTTATGTCTCTTAGTAACTCACGCTACTCTAGTAATGCCCATTAATTATATTAGTAACACCTGTTACTTATCTTGTAGCAGCCACTACTAATAAATAGTGGCTGCTACAAAAATCTTTTAAAACTATTTTATTGCGTCTCTATCATTTCACTGTTAACCTATCTTTTCCTATTTCATTTTTCTCTCAATTTCTCTAAGTGAAAACACTTTTTTTTTTCTCTCCTAAACACCTATTTCGTCTATTTTAACCTTCAATTTCACAAAAATGCCTCCTAAACATACTAAATCTCTTCCTAACAGAAAACCCTTTTCTGCCAAGAGACTTAGAATTACAAAATCATCCTCTAGTTCAAGCTCTTCTAAGATTGAATCCATTTCTCCACCTCATCCTCCTCCTACTCATCTTTAAAAGGGAAAGGAAAAGGCAGGTGAATCCTCTCAACCTCGCCCACAGTCTCAACCACAGATATAACAGTAACTCACCCTTCAACATTCAGACTATGACATTCTTCTTCATTCTCTCACAAAATAGGAAAGGAAAAGGTTTGATATTCTAAACTCTAATTGTAACATCCTTTCATCTAGGTATATAGATTGCGGTGCATTTAGTAGACTAGGTCTTGCTAATTCTGTCAAGGCCAAGTTGGTTGTAGTCGATTGGACGGTTATGGCTAACATAACCTATCCTTATTATCCCCTTTTAGTTCAAAAGTTCTTTTCGACTCTTAAGGTGAACACTACTTCTGGTTCATCATATGGCATTATGACTTTCGAACTCTTAGGTTAGCCCAATACTCTAGATAGAGTCAGATTAGTACAGTTTTTTTGGTTTTTCAGATCATGGGCTTGATAATTTTCTTAATAATTTTTGGAAGGAGATAACTAGTCTAAACACTTGTTTTAATCCTAGGACCTCCAAAGCCATAAGCATTCGGAGTCCCATGCTAAAAATTATCCATCGCATTATAGTCTATACCATAAATGCCAGAGGGACGAGTTATAATGCCTTCCTTAAAACTAACTTATTCTTCTTTTGGTGCATTGAAAAAGGTCACAAGCTGGCTTTTAGAAGATGACTTGAAGATCACTTTGATTCACTATCAAAATGGAAGTTCGTCAATATTGTGATTGATCATCTAGTGACCAAGATTGCAATAGAAATGACTCGAACCAATCCAAACCCAAAATTCTGGTTTAATCCCAAAACAACTACATTTCCACCATTACACCATCTTCATGATGAGTATAAGTACCTAGGCATCCATACCTTAGCTAAGATGTCTATTATTGTAAAAATTAGGATGGGGTTTATATACTTAGGGATGTTGTTGCTATTGGTCAATAAGAACAGGAATCTACTTGAGATCATCCTCATTCTCCTCTTTCTACTACTTTTACACCTCCTGCAGTGTCTACCTCCTTTATGCCTCCTCTGATGGAGCTTTCTCACCTTGCTTCGATCATCACAAGTCGCATTGATGTGCTTGAGCGTAATATACTTACACGGATACAAACCGCAGATGATTGTGTTAAAGAGCTTGCCACCTTACAGACCTCTCTCAAAGGGGCGCTTCACCGGTTTTGTCGACAACAATGTGAGTTGGATGCATCGCTCAAAGAGACTGAATTTCCTCCTTTTATGGCTTCAGAACCTAGTGATGTAGTTTTCAGTCCGATTGGCAATAAGGACCGGTCTCCTACCAACACTTTTATTGATGTTGCAACCGTTGGAGTTGAGGCATCAGCTGGACATCAGAAAGAGCAAGATCCTCAAGTTGATCCTTGGTTTTAGGATTGTTCTCTCTGTTTTTGTTATTTCCTTGTATTTTTTGTCTAATTTTTGTACTTTGGTTACCTTTAGGTCACATTTTGGGATATTTTGGACAATTTTGATGTAATTATGCTTTTTTAATTATATTTACGCAATGTTAATTCCTTTTGTTATATTTTGCATTAATGATATGAATTCTGATATGAATTCTATTTGATGATCATTGATGTTGGAAATGTGAAATTTGGATGTTGTTTTTTGAATATGCTGCATGCTTTGCATATTGATATTGCTAGTTTATTGATTTTTTTGCTATTTTGAGTCACTTTCTTGTTGATGACTATCATTTGATTCTAAAAACATGCTTATATAGTTTCCATTTAGCTTTTGGCAATTTTTAGTTGTATATGGCCACTTAGCATTACAAGTTGCTATTTTGTACTAATAATGATGCATAATGGTCATTTTGATGGATATGCAGAAAACTCATTTTTTTTCAGTTGCATTATACACCCTTTTAAGCTAGAACCATCATTTTCTTGTTGACATTAAAATTATGCATTTTTTTTTATAGCAAATATGTACTTTTGATAGCCAAAACCTTCCCTTTGGACACCCATGTTTTATTGCTTTCAAACAAAGGGAGAGTAAAAGTGCAAATATGTTAAAAATATGATTTAAAACTTGTTGGCATACTTTCAGGGGGAGTTTTGTACCCATTTTATAAAATTTCCTTGGTTCACACTTTTTTAACACTTGCACTTAAAAGTTATTTGTCATCATCAAAAAAGGAGAGATTGTTAGACATTTAGTGTTCTAACATGCTCATTTTGATAGGTACAAACAACTAATTAAACTATTAATCTTATTTGTTTGATTATATGTAAGGTTCACTTTTTCATATTGATGATTGTTGGTTTGTAGCGCTCGCTACATATTTAAGTAGCCCCGCTACTTATTTTTAATGAAGGCAAAATCTGATAAGAGGTTTATGTAGCCCTTACTACTTATTAAGTAGCACCTGCTATGCAGCAATAACAACAGCTACAAAGTGATCCAGAAGACACAGTAGCTTAAAGCTGGGAAACAAGTTTCAGTAGCGCTCACTACAAGTTATATAGTACCCTCTACTTAACTAAGTAGTGCCCGCTACCTATATAAGTCATTGTCTCTACATAAGTTGAAGTTAAGTAGCAGCCCTACAGTCATGTCACTGTCGCAAGCTTCAAGAATAAAAGGTCCAAAAGCTTAAGGGTCAAAGGAGCATAGCAGTAGCACCCACTATAGGGAGTAACACTCGCTATTGAAAGAGCTTAGAGACATAAAAGCATTTTGGAGAAATTCAAAGAAGCCTCACGCCCACTATATATTAAGTAGCACTCGCTACTTATAGTATTCATCGTTGCTACAGGGAAAGTCGCGGTCGTGAAGATCTTCATTCCAGGAAGAGTCGCGCCCATTACAAGTCAAGTAAGCCCCCACTACTTACTTAGTAGCACCTGCTACTCCTTATATAGCTGCTGCTACACTTCAAAAATAACCAAAAAATAGTTGTTGCAAGTACGAAGATTTGCATTAAATGCATATTTAATGCACCCAAATGGCTCTTTTAAGCTGAAGACTATTTACATAGGTTGGTATGAAGTTAATAGGGTAACAATAACTATTATTATTGCATTAATTCATACCTTTAAGCATTCAAGTGTTCTTCAGCTTATATTTGAGTTTTCTATTGGAAAGAGAATTAATTATTATTCTTCAAGGTTGTTGAAGTGTAATTGTCACACCCCGACTACAGTGGTGCGATGGCCTTAGGGCAAGGGTAGGCTTAAGGCCACCATAAACCCGTAGAACACTCATATCCTGGATCTCATTCATACTATACATTCATGTCAATTATAGATATCATTCAGTATTCATTTCTATGATTCATGTAATCATAATTCATATCATTATATTTATCATTTTATAATTACCTCTTTTTCCTTACTAATCAAAAGATACATCCCATATCACTAAAGAACAAGGGCAGCCCAAAATGAAACAGTTCATACATCAAAATAATGTCATCCTCAATAACTAACTACGGAGCTCTAGAGTATACTCCCGAAACCTACAGTACCATAATACAATTCAATGAATATATATATATCAAAATAATTACAATGGAGACTTCTTGGAGGAATGAATCAAGAAGCTCAGTCTTCTATATTAGCTCCCTTACGAGCTACACTATCACCTGAAATCCACAGAAGATGAGTGAGCCTTCAACTTAGTAAGATATGAACATGCAATATAAAAGAATATATATATATATATATCAATCCAAAGGAAAGGTCAATCCAAAGAACATGGGTAAGAAATTATCATACAGTTATGCTTACAAGAACAGAAGTGCTTACAATCAAATAGCACTGTCAAATCACATGATAGAACTGCAGAGTGCATCAGTAGCCTTGCTACCTATCATAACAGAGTGTATCGGTAGTCCTTGCTACCTTATCGCAAATGCATGCTTGGCCAGGCATACGCCTAGAGCTCATAGTCCCCTCTAGGTGGAACACTAATAAAAACCCTATCAGCTAGGTTCCCAAAGTGCATAATGGACTAATGAATTTACTCTCATTGGGAAGAGCGTTCTATCCATAGGGTAATATGGTTGCAATCTCATAAGAAATCAGATTGATCACAAGACCATCAACATATAATATAAAATTCAGTCGAGTTAACAAATGGGTTTCATACAAACTTGGTCCAAGGAAAGATGACCAAGTCATTTACAAGATAAATATAGTAATCACATGAAACAATTATCATCTGTTTGAGAATATCATGGGAATTTCATTTAATA
>CANXYC011696204.1:0-22698 GCA_948193065.1 Aleurites moluccanus
GTATTAGATTGTAAAAATAGAGTAGTTATGGCAAATTTTCTGTAGAAAATGAAGAATGGGGTTCTACGGGTTTAGGTGGCCTTATGCCTTCCCCATACCCTAGGACCGTCATATCTCCTGAAATGGGGGATGTGACAATTCGATATTCATACTTTTGATTTATAATGTTCATATCTTACTGAGTTGAAGGCTCACTCCTCTTCTGTGGATTTCAGGTGATAGCATAGCTCGTGAGGGAGCTAATAGAGAGGATCGAGCTTTTTGACTTGTTATTCCAAGAAGCTTCATTGTAATAACTTTCGAAATATTTTGTATATTTAATTAATGGTATTATGACACAATATATAATGGGAGTATACTCTAAAACTCCGTAGTTAGTCATTCGAGGATACTACTATATTTTGATGTATGATTGTTACCTTTTGGGTACTCTTATTCCTTAGTGATGTGAGATGCATCTTTTGATCATTAAGGAACAAGAGAAAGATATAAAATGATAATAGAAAGATATGATTGATATTTAATTATATGTATAGACCTGATTCTGTATGATAATGTATGATGTTGTGATTGATATAATGATAATGAGATTCATGATTAGTGAGTTCTACGAGTTTATGATGGCCTTAAGCCTACCCTTACCCTAGGACCGTCGCACCACTGGAGTTGGGGTGTGACACTATAGTAGGTCCATGGTATGTAATAATGAATTTAGTAATGATATTGTAAAAATGAAGCTATGTTAATGGGATGTAATTATCACACTATATATGCAGTGTAAAGTATTGTATTGGAAAAAATGATAATAAATGTGGAATGTACATTGTAGTATGAGATGAGTATGGAAATAGATGTGTTGATTTGTGCAGGTTATGTTAATGTTGGTTATAAAGAGAGGGACTTTGGGTCCTGGGTATTAGATTATAAAAGTAGAGTAGTTATGACAAATTTTTTGTAGAAAATGCATAATGGGGTTCTACGGGTTTAGGTGACCTTATGCCTTCCCCATACCCTAGGACAGTCATATCTCCTAAAATGGGGGATGTGACATAGATTGGCATTGTAATTGGGTTCTACCGATAGTATTTTGTAAATTTCTCCCACAACATACTTGGCAAGCATTAATAGAATTAAGTTTGTTTTTTAAGAATTAACATCTTCAACCCTATTGAAATTATCAGACTTCATTCTAAAATTCCTTTAATTCTTTGTTAACTAGAAAAGACATTTCTACTAGGTTTCTTTGACTTTATGGTTCATCTTCCAGTGTACTTGGCTTATGAGGCAATAATTGCAAGTCCAGTGCAATATCGATAGATTTATCCATTTGAATGTTTTGATTAATTTTAATAATCTAATGTATTATATATACCTCTTATGAAGCCTTTTCTTATTGCAGTAACTCTTACTATGGTTAGGTTCCTTCGACATTTGAAACATAATGTAAAAAATAAATCTAAAGTTGAAGGGTCAATATGTAAAGCATACTTAGTTGAAGAAGCATCATCTTTTTGTTCACTTTACTTTAAGCCTCATGTATATACAAGACATCAAAAAGTGTCACGAAATGATGATGGAGGAAGAGAAGACAAGGATGAAATAGATTACTCATCCTAGTTTGGAAGAGCAACTTGAAGGCGATTAACAGAAATTGAATATTATGCAGCTCAAACTTACATTCTGTTAAATTGTGAAGAGTTTCATCTATATATTGAGTTAGTAATTACATTTTGAAAATGTATAATATTGAAAAATTCTAATTTGACTTCAATTTATTAAAGTTTTGTATTTATGAAAATTTTTAGAATCTATGTTGAGGAATTATGTAATCTCAATCCAACCATCACCGATGCAACAATCGTATCAATGCAAGAAAGTTATTTTGCAAAATAGTTCAAAGAATACTTGAGATTATTGAACAAATAATGTATGATGGGTACATTTGTTTTATTTGTTTTATAATTTATTAATATTAATTTATGGATTAGTAAGCATAAAATCCATCTAATGACGTATCAAATCATTTCATAAAGTCATTAGCATTGGGTCCTTTATGGATAGTGACTAGTTATCCAAGTTACTTTGTCAATGGATATAAATTCTACACTAAAGCTTATGGTTCCAACAAAGCAACCACTAATAGTGGTGTTTGCATAAGGGGATCAAATTATAATGAATAATTGAGCAACTATTATGGAAAGTTGACAGAAATTATGCAATTGGAGTATCTAGCACTTCCAATTAAGAGGACTATTTTATTTAAATGTGAATAGTTTGATCTAACACATAATGTGAGCATAAAGGTTCATCCAAAATATAATCTTGTTGATGTCAACATCAGAAAAAGGTTTATATGGACCATTTGTGTTAACAATACAAGCTGCTCTCAGGTATATTATGTATCATATCCTAGATGTAAACATGATAGGGTGGATTGGCTAGCTATAGGCAAAATAAAAGCCAAAGTTGTTGTGGAAGCTACATACTAAAAAATTTGACACTAATGATTTATATGTAGTTGCACACTAAGAGGATGACGAAAATGCACTATGATCGCAAATTATATTAGATGAAGATGATCATGAACTTCATAATCCAAATGATGATTACCAAGACATAGACGATGGTTTGGTAGAGTCGGATGATTATATCCCTTTGTATTCATAAACAAAAGATGATGAGGAGTCCGTCAGATATTTAGAGAACACTGATGATGATACTTAAGAACTTCAAATGTAAATTTCATTTATTTATTTTATTACTTAATAGAAATTAATAATCCACTATTTATTAATATAAAAGTTATATGTGTTAATCAAAATAATAATATCTTACAAGTTCAAAGAAATGGTTAGAGGCAATATAGGCCACTCGTTAGCTCCTAGACGAGGAAGAGGTATAGTACCTCTAGGTATGGGATGGGCAAAACGCCGACTCGTTTCTTTATGTAGCCTTCTACCTCTGGGACGACTCTTACTCCTACTCTACGTCCACCTCTACCTCCTCCTTCAACACATATTGCTCCTATTTCTATAGAGGATCATCCATTTGCTCCTCCTTCTACAGAGGAGGTAGCTCATATTCCTCTTTCTACAAATGTTTCTGCTCCTCCTTCTACAGTTGATACTGCTCCTTATATGCCATCTACAAAGGATGTTGCTTCTTCTCCATTTGTTACTGGTTCTTCACCCTCTGATTCGTCGATTTCACTAGCATCTATTCGGTCAATACAGGATAATCATGACTTTGAGATGAGAGACGAGAAGATAGTTATACACACCATTCCTTTTGCATCTAGTAGATTTTCAGAGTAAGTAATTACATATTATATTAATTATTTGTTTATTTAAATTTTTCATCTTTTTGAATGGGTTATAAATCATAACAATTTTTTCTAATTTTACATACAGTTTGAGTCTTTCCTGCCAAATTTCTCATGAGATCACAAGGATATTCCATAAGAGGCTCGATCAAAAGGGGGATCAATTGGAAAAAGGAGTCAAAACATACTCAGAACTAGTACTAGGTTAAATTTCAAGTAATAACTCATATAATAATTAAAGAAATTATGTCTTTTAAATAAAGGGTTGATCCTGTAAATTAAACAAATATATAATTTGTTTATGACATTGGTGGATGGGATTGATGTGTTGGATGCCCGAGTTAGGATATCATTTATTTTTACATGTGATGATAAGAAAATATATATAATATAATTAGGATTTTAGAAATATTTTAATAGGGGGATTATCCAATTTATAGGGGAGATTCTGTCAAAATTTTTGTAACATTTTATGCAAATATATTATATATGTATATGTTTGAGATGAAAATTTTAAAAATTGTATAAGTCTCATTGTTTTCTATTGCAGAAAAAGTTTCTTTAGGTCCAAGCCATTGATGCAATGGTACATGCAAAATGAAGGCACAAATGCTCCTTCTGATACACTGATTTGGTTTACCATACAAAGAATCTGGGAAAAAAACTAGATATATTTTAGAAGACGTTTATAATTTCTGATATGATGAGTGGGAAAAAGATGATGTGCAGTCACGATCTGCTATAGCATCTCAAAATCATCATAGTGAGAAGATCAGTGGAGCTAGCCCTAGTATGCACACCAGAGGATTTATCTCCCACCAGGAGCATCGATAATTCATGATACAAAGTTCAACAACAATTAATTGTATTTCATTTATTATCTTAAAAATTAATATAACATTTATTAGTTTTAGGAACAGAGATTGGGTCAAGCACCACAATCGTACGAGGTTTTCCTTCCTATGTACACCAAAAAGGGTGTTGACACCACATTTATCAATAAGCACTCTAGAGCCATAAATGTAAGTGTGATAATGTTAAGTCTATTTATAATGATATTAATAGCATAAAATATGATGAATTATGAATGATTTACTTGTATTTTCTTACAGAAGGAGATTACCATATTGCAAGAGGAATTTTCTTAGAGATCCAGAGACAACAGATGGAGGCTCAACAATAGAAGTAGATCCCTTCATTGTTCTTCGACAACTTAGGTGGCTTGAACAGCATACTGATTTACCAGGTGATGATATAATGATGAGACTGATACTCTTGCACATTCTATGGATGATACTATTGTTATTCTTCCTGCAGGACTTTTTTATTCTATTTGATTATTTGATACTCCATAGGACACCCATTCGGATAGTGTGTGATATATTTCTCTTTTCCCGCTATATGTATCCATTATCTTTTACTAATTTAATTAATATTAATTATATTAAATTATTAATTTTCTATATAAGTAAAATTTATTTTCTTGTTATATTGCATTAATAAAAATAATATTAAATAACAATAATAATAATAATAATATATTTAAATTCAGTGATGGATCAACAATGGATATGTCCGTTACTAATTTTATTATAAAAAATAATCTAAATAATTAGCAACAACTTAATAACAGATTTACGACAACTGTAGTGATGGAATTTAGAGACAAAACTATTTTTGTCGCTAATTTGCAATGGATTTGCTTGAATTGGCGACAATATATACTAATATTTTATTCAAATTAGCAACAAATTTAGCAACGAAATATTTTTTAGATAATTTTGCAGCGAATAATTCTTTTTTGCTACCAACGAAATCTATAGGTATATAGCGATTTTTTTCCCATTGCTATTTGTAAATCAGCGACAAGATTTTTTGCGACGAATTAGTTCTGATAGATAATTGGCACGCTGAACTTTAAAACTTGTGGATCCGAATTATTAATTATTTAATAGTTTCATTGGACTAATTAAACAATATGGGCTCTAAAAAATAATTTAGAGGTTAGATAATTTATTTTCCTTATAAACAGATCATGATCATTTCTGCACTGAAATTAGGACGACCCCAATTCTTAAAGTCGTAAATTGTTTTCCAATTTATTCATAAAAAAAAACAAAAGATGCAGATGGAAAACCTATAAAATTATGATGTACAGATGATTGTAGTATAAGCATATGGTTGAAATTGATAAAATATTTATATTTGGATCAATAGACAATACTGAAATTGGTATTAATTAGTGCACAGTGCACACGAGTGCCTATTTTTTCTTGCATTAATTAATTAATTAATTAATAATCAAATATCAAGGCTTGTCGCTAATTAAATTAGTTTGTGTCCATGTGCATGCAGATGGCTTCAATTATTGCATTAAATGAAATATTGCATGTTAGCATATGCGCGTATTTTCATATATAACAAAGTCATCTCAATATTTGAATTACTAAGCAACAGACATTGCTCAGACAATGTTGAGTTTATTAATTTAATGTTGGCATGGAAAGTACTAGAAACAACAAATTATATAGTAATGCCGCCCGTGCGCTGCAATTATTACGCAATTAAAAACCATTTGTCAAGTGTTAAAGTAATTAAGATGTAACCAAGGGATGAGCTGGAGAAACGGTAGGCGAGGGACATTGCGTAGACATGGCTGAGATTTGTGTTAGATCCAAATCCAAATCGCATGAAGCCATCAATGATTATCTTGGATTTTAGATTCCTCTTGTCTCCACTTGCAATAAAACTGAATATAAATTCATCAGATTCCAATGGAATTCAAATCACTAGATACATAGCTATTACAGCAATTCTCTTCTCCAAAAATGGCTGCAACAAGCTTATTCCATGCTCGCTCTGATAGTTTACCCACTAGACCACACCCTCTAATGTCACAATTGGATGATCATATTTCCAGATTAAGAGCTTCTGAGGCTACCTGTAGTTTTATCTCATCAACATCCATAACCAACAATCTTTGCAACCTTCAAGTTTTGCACGAATGCGTCGACAAGTTGCTTCTTTTACCTTTAACACAGCAAGCATTAGCCCAACATCAGAATCGTAAATGGGTTGATGAGTTGCTTGATGGGTCTCTTAGACTTCTTGACGTTTGTAATGCTTCTAAAGATGCATTATTGCAAACAAAGGAATACTGTTTAGAACTTGAATCCACCATTCGAAGAAGAAAAGGAGGCGAAAATGGTATTGCAATTGAGGTTAGGAAATATTTAACCTCTAGAAAGATGGGTAAAAAGGCAATCCAAAAGGCTTTGAATAATTTGAAGAATTTAGAGAAGAAATGCTGTGTGTCTTATAATTGTATTGATAATGGCAATAATAATGAGATTACGACTATTGTTTGTATGTTAAGAGAAGTTGAAGCAGTCACTCTTTCTGTGTTTAAATCCTTCTTGTCTTTCATCTCTGGTCCCAAGGGTCAATTTTCCAAGTCATCAAGCCATTGGTCTTTAGTTTCGAAGCTTATGATTCATAAGAGAATTGCATCTCAGCAAGAAGATGAAGAAACAGATGCGAATGAATTTGCAACGGCAGACTCTGCTTTGGAATCTCTTGTGGGATCCAAATTTGATAATTTGGAGAATGTTCAAACCCATTTAAAGAATTTGGAGCTTTGTATTCAACATCTTGAAGAAGGAAGTCACAGTCTCTTTAGAAGATTGATCAAAACTAGAGTTTCCATTCTCAATATCTTCAATTAGTTAATGATTTTGATCATCGAGAAGAGTAGTATATAATTGTACAATGTTCATTTTTTGTATAAACCTTTAGATACTAAATATTAAATTCACAAAACACTTCGCCCATTTTTTTTTTAATTATACATGTGGTGATGGTTTTAATTTTTCTATAATACATACGCAATGCAATATCCTACAAATTTCATTTTTTGTTTTCTAACATAATACCTACAGAAATTGGGGAATACACATTTGGCTACAGGAAACATAGTATATATATTTTGTTAATTTTCCACAAAACCCTTTGCCCAAATCTTTTTCTACATTGAGGGTATACCCAGTTTTTATATACGTACCAAAATTTACCTTGCCTTTCTATTAGATGGGTGTATATATCTAATATATCCAAGTGTTTTCATTTTTTTTTTTTTTTGGTTTATTATCACATTGAATTGATATTCCTTTAATATGTCGTAATGAAAACCTATGAAAGAGAATAAGTACACAATTTTAATTTTAATTTTTAAAACATATAAAAATTATTCAAATTTAAACATATCTCAAACTGAAATATCTATCTACTGATAAATTAACTTTTGAATCTATATTTAACGAATTTAAAAGAGTTATATTAAGAATAATCACATATTGATTAAAATGAAATAATATAAATAATTATATATAGTGAAGGATTATTATTTAATTAATTAATTTTAATTATTTTAGTTATGTTAGTAACCAATATATCAATGTATATTATATATATTTATATTATTGATACTTTCCTTTGTTTCCTATCTCAACTGTTGCTGCATTTCAAGGAAAGTGTGCGTTTTAAGAAAAATGTTGAATTTGAATAATACAAGTGTTCATAAAATAATATAAAATTAGGAAAAACCTATCAACTAATTGATATATTCTTATCATTTTAATTATGATAATACTCAATATATTAATACGTGTTGTGTTTATTTATATTTTTAATAGTCTTCTTTGTTTGTCATCTCCTCATTTATAAAAATTAATAAGCCATAACTTTCATTATTGTGTTAACAAATTAAAATTGTGCTACCGATCGAGATCGGGAAAATGAGAACAAACCAATACTCTTCATAAAAATTTTCAATTATTCTCAAAAAAAAAAGAAATATCAATTATTTTCAATTATCATAATCAAGTAGACCTTGTCAAACGTAAAGGCTTCAATTGGGTTAGAGCTTGTCAAACGTAAAGGTTTCAATTGGGTTAAATTGTAAAGGTGTTGAGGAAACAACTAATCATAAACTGTTGAAAAATCTAAATGAATATGAAGTTTATGTTAATTAAAACATAAAAGAAAGTCTAATTAATGTAATAAGATGCAAAGGCACATGGTGGACTCAAATATCACACGTTTCAAGCAATGAAAAATGAAGAGGCTGTCCTTTTGTTAGGGGGTCAATGGAATCCTCCCCATGCTCGCATTATAGAATTGTACAGTTTTCCTACATTATATTATTATAGTAGAACATGGCAATTGCAAGACCAATAGGATTCGGATCTGGCCTTTCAACTGCTCGTCAATGATGTCAATATCTATGAGCAATTGGTGCAGTAGGCCTGTAATTATATCTAAAATTAAGAAGCGTCGAATAAACATTTTAGTTGAAATTAAATTTATAAAAATATATAAAAAAAAAAAAAAAATCAATCATAAGGATTTATATTGATTAATTATTTAAAAGCTTTCTAAACTTGTATTAGTATCCATATAGGAATGGCGATAATGGGGCAAAATGTGAGGGAATTGGTTTAGCAATTTTCATCTTCTCCGAATATTCTTGGCAAGAAAAATTATAGAGGCATTTTAACTTTATATATATATATATATATATATATATGAATTTTTATATTATTTATTATTTGAAAATTTAATATTATATAATAAATATATATTTTAAAAAGAGTACTTTTAATAAATAGATCAATTTATTCTGGATCGGAGTATATAAATATTGTCATTTAAAATTCTCTTTCAATTATATAAATTATTTCAAATTATTCATAATTTTTTTTTAAATTGAAATTTTATTTTAGTTATATTAAATACTTTCTTATAAATTTTAATGAATTTAATAATTTAATAATGTATTTACTTATTTTTTTATTTTATTTTAATAAATTTTATACTAATTATAATATAGTTTATATAATATTTCTTATACTTGTGACTTTTTTACTGTTAGGCTTCACTAGTTCAAGACTGGATTAAGTGTGAAAATATTGATTAGAGGTGACAAATCTTCTACTCTACTCCATTCAACTTAAATTTAATCCTAAAATTAATTGGAGTCAATTATATAAATTATTTATTTCCACTTTAAACAGTTTTGAACAATATCTTCTGATACTTGTAATGCTTTTAAATTATTCTAAATTTTTTTTTTCCAAGTTAGTTTAAGTTTATCATTCCTTTCTTTCTTTCCTGTATCATAATATATTCAATCTTTCTAGCCTAACCTCTATTTCGCGTATCCAAATCATATTTATCTATATTCTCTCATCTTGTCCTCAATCGATGTGACTCACACTTTATTTCTAATATTTTTATTACGTATCTTATTCATGAGTACACATTCATCTTAACATTCTCACATCGACAATACTCATTTTCGATACATATTGTCCCTTCATTGTCTAATACGTACTACCATATGATATAGTCGGTTGAATAGTCGTACGATAAAATTTTTCTTACAATTTTATTGAAAATCTTGCGATCTCATAGGCCTCTCATGATAAGCCTCTATTTTAACCATCCGATTTTTATCCTATGTCTAACATCCTCCTAACAACTTTCATCTCGTTAGAGAATTGAGTTTAGATATTTAAAATGGTTGCTTTGTGACAAATCTTCTATTGGTACAAAATATAGATATAAAGAATAGTGTGATGTGATTGTTATGGTGCAATTATTTATTATTAGGAAGGCTTTGGCTGTATGATCGAGATGTGAAGAATGATAGTCAGGCTAATACTTATAGCTTTTTGTTTGAAAATACAAAGATTATGTTACTTCTTAGTAAAGTTTCAGATAAACCTAGGTATTCTAAGGACATTACTAATATATTGTCATTGGCCAAGTTTGACAAGGAATTGCATAATTCTAAAGTATGGTATGTGTTGGTTGAGAAAGAAGGTGGAAAGAAAGTTGGGACATAAGTGAGTATGCCTCGTGCAATAGACTTTCTAATTGTTGAATTTCATAGTGTATTTCCTGATGAGCTACTAGATGGTTTGTCACCCCTAAGGGATATTCAACACTTGGACTTAGAGTCAAGTGTAGTGTTGCCAAACAGACCGTACTACATAATGAGTCCTAGTGAGCATGAGGAATTACATAGACATGTAGACAAGTTGGTAGCTAAATGACATATAAGGTACAATTTATGTCCTTATGCAATTTTAGCATTGCTAACTTCAAAGAAGGATGGGTCATGGCGAATGTATGTGAATAGTCAAGCCATTAAAAAAATCGCAATGAGGTACAAATTTTTTATTCCTCACTTGATGATTTACTTGACTGGATTAGTGTTGTAATTATGTTCTCTAAATTGGATTTAAAGAATGGGTATCACTATATTCTTATTAGATCTAGATATGAGTGGAAGACAACTTCTAAAACACACGAAGACCTATATGGGTTGTTAGTAATCTCATTTAGTTTACTGATTGTACCTAGTATTGTTATGCGTGTGATTAACTAATCTTTAAGGCTTTTTATTAGGAAATGAATTATTATATATTTTGATAACATTTTGATTTATAATACTAATGTTGAAATTTACCTTTAACATCTATAAGAAGTTTTGTGTGTCCTTCACATTGAAAAATTTTATGAAACAGTAAAAAAATGTGTATTTATGGTACCTGATTTATTATTTTGGGGTTTTGTAATTTCAGGAGATGGGTTAAAAGTAGATGAGTCTAAGGTTGAAGCGGTAAAATAATGGCCTCAACCACACACACTTTATAAAGTTTGCAGTTCTCATGGACTTGCTTTTTTTATTGGCATTTCATACCTCATTTTCAATAGCATTATGGAACATGTTATTGATTGCATAGGGAGAAAAATTTCAGTAGATAATGAAGCATAGAAGTCATTCCAACTTATTAAGACACACCATATCAGTGCACTAATTTTAGTCATACTTGATTTTAAACAACCTTTACAGTTGCACTATGACACTTCTAAAGTAGGCATTGACGCAATTATTAGTCAAGTTTTAAGCTCAATTATAACACTTATGATGTAAAGTTCTATGTGGTTGTACAAGTAGTCAAGCATTGGCGCATTATCTATTCTAGAGGGAGTTTGTTTTATATTACTAATCATGAGGCCTTGAAGTGTTTAAATAAGTAGGATAATGTGTCATCACATCATGCTTCTTGGGTTGTGTATTTGCAGCATTTTACCTTTGGGGTAAAACATAAGGTTAGAATAACTAATCGGGTTGCTAATACTTTAAGTCGTAGAAGAATTTTATTGACTAGAATGACAATTGAGTTACCTAGTATTAGCTCTTTCCATAACTTATTTCTACATATCCCTATTTTTTCTCCCATCATGGTGAAAGTACAGGCTAGAGAGAAAATATATATATATATATATATATATATATATATATATATATATATATATATATATATATTGCCTAATAGTTTCTTGTTCAAATACAATTAATTGTGCATTCCATATTGTAGTTTGCATTTGCAAATTATATAAGAGTTTTATGAAGAGGGTCATATAGATAGAGATCGAACTTTGAAATATATTCAGGATTCTTATTTTTTGGCTTACGATTCACAAAGAAGTGGATAGCTGTGCACAGGTGCAGGATGTGCTAAGTTTCTAAAGGTACAACCGCTAATATTGGACTGTATATGTCTTTATCAGTCTCTTCTCAATCCTGGATGGATGTTAGCATGAATTTTATATTAGGGTTTCCATGAACACAATAAGGTAATGATTTCATCAATATGGTTGTTGATTATTTATCTAAAATTGATCACTTTATTCCTTGCAAAGGGGCCACAGATGCTGTTAAAGTTGCCCAACTTTATTTTTATGAGATTGTACCATTTTTATTGGTTACCTACTTTTGTCATTTATGAGAGATATTTATTTTCCAAGTCATTTTTAGTGTAGTTTGTGAAAGATGGTGAATTATTTTTGATACAAATACTCATTTTCCAAGTCATTTTTAGCGTAGTTTATGAAAGATAGTGAATACACAATTGAACTTCACCAGTATTTATCATCCCTAAACAAATGGTAAAATTGGAGTTATTAATTAGTCTTTGGGAAATTTATTGCGATGTTTTGTGGTAGAAAATATGAAGAGTTAGGACCATAAATTATGTCAAGCTAAATTTGCTCACAATTATGTTTTTAACAAGCGCATGGGTTTAAGTCCCTTCCAAGTAATATAGTCTTTTGTTCCTAAGGGTCCTTTGGAATTACTGTCTATACCTAGTGTTACCAAAATTTATGGCAGGGCAAAAGATTTTGTGGCTGGTTTACGGAATGTTCACAAGGTAGTTCATGCTCATTTGTAGCAAGCAAATTCCAAGTACGAGCAAGATGCTAAAAAGAAGCATTGTCATATCAAATTCAAAGTTGCTGGCTTTGAATGGGCAATTCTTACTAAGGATCGTTTTGTTGCTGGCGATTATAATAAACTATCAATGAAGAAGATTGATCATATGAAAATTATTGAAAAAATCAATCCAATGCTTGTCATCTTTAGTTGTCTGGTAATGTTTATACACGAATATGTTTAACGTAAAGCATCTCTTTTTTTCTTTTTAATTCTTTTGATGATGACGTCGCTGTAAATGCGGATCAACAGACATTGAAGTTTTTGGATTGGTTTTAGCATGCAAAGAGGTTAAGTTCTAAAAGATGGGTTAGTATCGAAATCTATCTAATAAAAAACGAGCCAATGATTCAAGCTCATTATCTCTTGACAATGATATCAGTCATTTTTTCCTCTAAATTTTTTCGTTCGGATTTTTATTTTTGCATTTTTATCTATTTTTCCTATTTTTAGTAATTTTTTATTTTATTAATTTTTGTAGAAAATTCTGTTTAAGACTGTTTGGAATATTTTTTTTGTTTTAGTTTTTGATTTCTTTTCTTTTTAGGAAAAGTCAACATTTTAATTTCAAGAATATTTTGAAATTTTTCTCAATAAATATCGTTTCCCTTGAGATTTGACGACAATTTATGAGAAATAACAATAATTCTCTTTGATAAATATTTTTCTTCCATTTCTTTATCTTTGAAACATCTTATTTAGAATCAACAAAACTTCAAAGCCTCATTGTTTGATATTCATTTGCAAACCAACTTACTATTAGAAAACTTCTAACGCTTCACAGACTAATTTGTCAACTTATTAAAATTGTAGACCGACAAACTAGACTACTTTAATGGAGTGTACTATAGGTTAAAACTATACTGAACAAGACATTGCAAGGACAAGAGCTATCTGTAGCGAGAGGCAACCGTGACTGACCCCGAGCAAGTACCATAAAGAGAAAAAAGAAAATGCAAGAATACTAGCATGGAAGGTGTTAAAAAACAAGCAGATCCCAACCCATACCTAGCTCAATTGATTTCCCATCAAACAAGGAAAACTACACGTGCATTAATGCAACAAATTTCTCACTATATTACGTTTCTGTTTTATTAATAAAACAAATCAATTCAGAGCTCAATTTTACACAAACTTGGTGTGGCCTCAACGATGATGCATAATCTGTATGGAGATCTTTTATTGAACATAATTTATTCTCATGATCCTTTCCCGCCTCGTTGTTTCTTTTCTTCCAGTGCAGCAGCTTCATTCAACATGTCGGCGGCATCATTATGCATGTCCAGTTTCGCAAGGGCAACTGATTGCATGTAGAAGGCTGTGGGCCACTCTGGATATACACATTGTGCTTGCATTGCATCTCGAAGGGCAGCATCTGGTTGATCACACAAGAGATAACAAAGACTCCGACGTGCAAAAACAGTTGGAGAAACCATTGTCCCCACATCTATGAACTGCAAAAGAAACAAAGCAAAACATCATATTCTTAATTCCAAGTTGTTCCACTATAGCTTCTTGTCAGAAACTTGTCCATGCATGTGAAACATGAGGCAAGGAAAAAAAAAATAAAGGGGACGCAAGAGGATGCTTATGAGGTCCAAAGATCTATATGGAGCTATACAGCATGAACGTTATTTCAGAAAAAATTAATTATGCTTCTACAAATTATTCACTAAACAGAAATAGCAAAAAGAAATGTTTTAGAATTCTGGAAGGAAAAAGGACCAGACGAGACAAATAAAACAAAGTATAATGAAAGACGACGACATGAAGCTGTCACCAGCATCTGTTCCGAATATCCATAAAACAAATATATAATTAATGGAGCTGTAGAATAGCAAATAAAACAGCATGATTCTTAAAAAAATCCATCAATGCTGAAAGGAGACAAGAATTTTGATAATAATCTTTTGTAGAACTACCTTGGAAATAACTTCACGAAGATTTAGATGAATAACAGAGTAAACTTCAGATGCATACCTGGGAATAACAGTCAATGGCAGTTTTAAAATCTTTATCGCGGAATGCAAAGTCCCCTCGTTTCCTTGACTCCAGCATGTCTCTCATTTGTTGTGTCCACTCCTGGAAAGACAACTGAACCAAACCACATCAAGTTAACCTCTCGACATAAAATTCAAGAAGAGAAACATACATGATGATCTTAACTATGCTGTTACCTCATTTGTTCCCTCATCATCTTTGTAGTGTGTCATAACCAAGATCTGATGAATTGCCGTGAGATCCATCCGTGAACAAGCCTCACCCATTGGTGAGAGGGGGCGTTGAGGAGTTGGCGGAGCTTCCTCATGTTTTGAAATGCCCAGCATTACATATGATGGAACCTGCAAATCCAAAATACAATAATTAGTTTCACATGAGGGACTGCTCATCTTCATCAAACCAGAGTCCCCCATCCCATGTTTTACACCTATTTCTATTGTGTATATTTTGGAATTTCATTTTGATGCCTTATAAATCATTAGAGACATAAACCATTAAAATGGTAGCTTGGTCAATATAAAAGTATGAAGATGAGAATTTGAGGTGGCAGACTTGATCCTCTATGCAGAATAAAAAAATGACCTAATCCTATAAGAACAAAAAATCAGCAATCGGCTCAATCTCTATATATGATACAAAGTATTGCAAGTGGTGCAGACTGCATTATGAAAGCAGTGCTAGATTCTATTTGACAAATGAAAGAAATGGTCCTTGATTAAATATGAAGACTAAAACAATGAACTTTGTGCCATACAAGGTTCAGAATAGGAGTGTATTTGATCCCATATAAAGCATGAGAACAAACTTAATTCTATAATCCACATGAAACCCTAAATAGCAAACCTTTTATCTATGTATTTATTTAAGACAAAGAAAAAGAAAAAGGAAAAAAGCAGACCCGATACTATATTAAAAAGAAAAAATACATAATCACATACTCTATCCCTCCTAAAGCCAAATAAAGGGTGCCCAGATCATACTTGCATTAGAAATAATAATGGCATCTACTAAAATTTAAAAGGAAAAATATAATGTTTTGAAGTAGAGTATGTGAGTTTCTAGTTGGTGAAAAATCTCATTGTAAAAATTCTTATAGGAAAGCCAATCAAGAATTCTAAAGCAGCATTCAAGAATCTGTGCTTGCGCACATTCCTTTCAATTTCATAGGTTTCTATCAATATCAAATAAGAATAATCAGCCTTCTATATCTAATGATGCACTCTGCAGTCTGCAGTTACTGAGGTATTCCAAATCTTGGCAAATTGAGTAATACAACATCATTCTTTAAAAGCTAGTTCTTTTTTTTTCTTTTTCTTTTTTTTTTTTTTATGTATCTAATTCAAATGTTGTCACTCCCGTATTTTTCTTCCTTCTTATATATATATATATATATATATATATATATATATATATAATGCTATCTTCAATTCAATTCAGCCGGAAAAAAAAAAAAATTAGCTTTTCCAAGACTGCAAGAGGTGAAAAATATTACTAGCTAATTATAAAGGATAAAACAATGGCTTGAATTGATTACTACTAGAAAACCAAATGGTTGAGAAAGCTCAAATCCCCTTACATCAGGTTTCGTTTGCAGGGGAGCCAGTGTTCCAACAAGAACCTTGGTACTAGGCCGTTCTCTGGGTTCATATTGCAAACATTGAGAGCCCAGCTCAACAACCACAGTCGCTTCTTCTGTGGAAAAGTTTCCCTCCAAATGTGAATCCATTAACAAAATGATATTTTTTCCCCTTATCATATCAAGAGCCTGTACAAATGCGGTTTTATCAAATTAAAACCCAAAGATTCTATCTTGTAAAATATATCAAAACAACCAAGATGGTTAATGACATATGAAGGATGGACATCAACATGACGATGCAAAATAAGACCCATGTTCAATGTTGATATATTAACCATTTGTCATTTATGTTGCAAGCATTTCATGGATACCATAAAATATTATGAACATAGATTCAAAATAAGATACTCGCAATGCTTATAAATCATCTAACCCAGTTGTTTCACTTATCTTGATAGCCGCATCACACAAAAATACAGAAATCACTGCTCAAATTCAAAGTGAATCACTGTGATTATAGACCAGATATCTTTGATTGTATTGAAACTTCAAGCAAACTATTTCAGTTTAAGCAAGTCAAAATGGGCTATATGCAGAATTAAGAACATTTACTTATTGAGTTAGTTTGCTAATATTTTTCTTTTATGTGTGATATATTTTATTTTTTTTTATATATATCAGATTAGTTGAATAAAGTATTGTCAATAAAGGTGAGAGGATCATAGCAGGTTGTACCTTCAAGATTTGCTGGCAGGAAACAAGGAACATGTTCAACAGGCAATTTCTGGTAATCTCAGTAGGTTAAGAAAGAAAATCACTCTAGAAACTATTAGAGCAATCAATGAATCCAGACTAACAAAATTTCCATCCTCTAGTCTTTTATAGTTCAATTAGATTGCCAATAAATGAAGCCACTTGCAAGCAGCTCAGAGGTTGGCCAAAAGGATCTCTCATGGTTGCTCATTCTCATCAACAAAGATAAGCCAAAATTTAACCTACTTATAGAACTCATTTACAAAATGAGACTATCCTCAGCTAAGTGAAACTTGACTTGTTCAGACCTCATGAGCTAACTCATTTGTAGACAAATGAGTATGACCATTTATAGACTGAATAAATGTATGATTTCAGATTCATATATTTATCTATTATATATACGAGAAGACACTAAAATTTAGTCATTAGAAGAAAAAAAAAGTGTGATAATTACAAATTACTTCAATCACCCACATTACTATGGGTGAAAGCCAAACCGACCAAACCGAATCAAACTGACCAAACCAAATTAAAATTAATAGTTTTACAATTTATTTGGTTTGATTTGATTTAAAAATAAAATAAATTAAAAGTTCGGTTTGGCTTGCGGTTTGGATATTTTTTCTTCGGTTTCAAACTAAACCAAATTGAAATAATATATATATTGTTTTTTACCATTATTACAATTAAATATATTTTATTTTATTTTATATACAACCACAACCTAATATTAATTTAGAATTTAAAAAAAAAATATCATCCATGAAAATTAACTATAAATAAATAAATAAAATCTAAATTTTAAAAAGGAATACAAGTTTTGAATGTGTTAATTAATGGAATAGACAAATTTTAAATTGTATAATATTAAACTATTTTTTTAAATTTTTTTTACCATCGATAATTTATAATCAAATAATGATGATTTATAAAAGAAAATTTTTTGTTTAAAACCGACAAACCTAAGGTATTTAAATCAAATCAAACCGAACCAAAACCGACGGTTTGACTACAATGATGATTCGGTTTGATTTGAGAATTTTTCAAACTAAAAATATTGATTTGATTTGATAATAACCCTTCAAACCAACCAAACTAAACCGATGCCAGCCCTTACACATTACTTACAATGTGACAATGAACCTTTGTCACAAACCTTCCATACAATTGAACCCTATGTTGTGTTTAGAAAATGAAAATTACTAAACATCCTAAAATTTCTTAAAGAAATACTTCTAATTTTTTTTTTATTTTAAATTAAACTAGTTGTAAACTTGCACTTCCCTCAAAATAAGGACTATTACTAAAAGGAGTTAGTTTTTATTTCCTAAAGTATTAAAAACATAGATATAAAATTATTGCTAATAAATTTATGAATTGATCCCTCTATCATTGTTATTGCAATAATAAATATTCAAACTGAGAAAATAACAAATTCAACAGAAAGTTATAAGAGAAGGGGGGGAAAAGATACAATTAAAATAAAACATGAGAAGTATTTAATAATCTAACAAAGAGAATATTTATTGATCATATTTAAAAGAGTGAAACTTTTTATAAATAAAGATATTCTATTTCATTTATCATTTACTCTTTTTTTTTATCTCTATGTTGTTTGACTTTTTTCTCTTTCCATAGTTTATTTTTATTTTTTAATTTTTTTGATATTGGAGGAGAGAAATATAATATGATTTAAAGATATTACAACTACTAGAAAACATAACCCATAATCATTTAAAGTGGAAACAAATTTTCCATATAGAAAAAGTCAGTTAATTTTGGAATTAAAGTTGCATTGAGTTGGTATATTAGAAATTCATTAAAGGGGATTGGGAAGTTTGCTCCTTTTTTTTTTTTTCCTGTTCGTTTAATACATGAAAAATTAAAGGGGATTGGGATTATCAGAGTTTGATCCTCTAACCTCTTACACTAAGAGGGAAGTACTCAACCACTCGGCTCCTAGCCTAATGGTATAGTTCAGTTTTTTCAAGGAAAATTATCATTAAAGAGAGCAATAAGAAGTCAAAAGAACATTTAGGCTTTCAATTATTAATCATAAAATTTTTTATTATTTTTAAATACAAAAAAAATACATAAAATTTAAAAATTTCCAAGTAAAAAATAAATAGAATGCTCGTAACGTATAGAATTTCAATTCTCCCTGCTCCAGCTTTAATATATAGACATTTTCGATTAGATAGATTAGATTTGTGGTCTGTTAACAAATTATTTCTTGATTTCATGTTATATGATTGTATGAAGAGTTTTAATAGAAATATAAACAAAGTTGCTCTTGACAGTTTCAAGATGAGATGTAGCTCAATATAGGCTTATTAGTTTATGTTTACTTGCGTTAATACGAAAAATACTAAGCCTGGTTTTGATTTCTCATCTGACAAACAAGTGAATTTGAATAATTGCATTGACTTGTTTAACCTTGTTTATTAAACAACTGAAATTAAAAACAACACTAGATTCAGTTCAGCTCAACTTATTTAATGAACAAGCAAAGTTTGAGTCTGATTTTAGACCTATCACAAAAGAGCTAGACCTAAAAATGCCCCACCTCTTGGCAACTTGGCTCATCTACAAATGCTTCTATATTATCAAAACATTTTAAGAAGTGAAATAAAAAGGAAAGCAATTAAAATTCACGAACCTACATTTTCAATTGCCAATTTTGTTTTAAAGTAATGGGTCCTTACTTCTACAACTTGCTTGATGGTACTATAAATATATGTCACTTACATGACTTGGAGGAATATGCTTTCCACTTAGCAAATCCAGAAGAACGGTACCAAAACTATAAATGACGCTTTCAGGGGTCACTCTTCCTACAAAAACAAATCATGGCAACAACAAATATCATTTCAAATACAAACAAGAAAATTATCACACAATTTGAAGAAAGAAATGAGCATTTATCTAAAAAAATGGTCCAGAAACACAGTTCGTCATTTATTTTGAAATGGTTATTGCAAATTAGTGGATACTAAAGAAGGAAAACACAATAAACTCACTTCACATAAGTGAACACCATCCAACAATATATCACATAAAATGATAAATAGGTTGTAGCAAACATTAATTTTTCCCATTCTCCTTATAAAGTAAGACTCGAAGATTAAATATTTGTAATGGCAGTTCACAAGGAATAAGATGAATAAACTAGAATTTGCATACTGATGTGATCTTAATACAAGAAGAAATTGTCAATTACTCGGTGGGATAAAAGTTTTCAAACAAATTAACCTTTTGAATGGCTTAATTTTCTTTTTACAGTATGCAATCATGCACACAAGTTATAGAAAAAAACTCAGCTCATTGAAACAAGAAGATATCAAGTAGGGATCTGAACAAGCCAAACCAAGCAAGGTTTTAAATAATGGTTTTGGAAACGATTTCAGAATCGGACTGAATTGGTTGCAACTATAGTGAAATAATTTTTCCAAATTTTGTAAAATGACTCAAAATATTAAGTAAATACTTCAATCAAATATCATTATAATCTAGTATCCAATCATTTAAAGTGATAAATATATGGTCAAAAAAATCATTTATTATAAAATTTATTTAAAAATTGTAAGAGGAAATATCATATCATTAAGCTGAAACTCTAATGCATAACAGATGATATCTGAAACCATGAATCCGAGTCAATTTTTCTTTGTTCAAGATTGGTTCAGTCTTCAAACTATGCTATAACTCAGCTTAGGTCCAAATGAACTCCAGCTTTCTAGTCTGAGCTCAGCTCAACCTAGCCATAACTGATATGAAGCCACCATATCTGAAATGAGCTCAAAGCTGAAAAAAAATGTCGAACTAATTTAGGTGTTACTTATGCATTTTTATATTTAAGATGAGCTTCAAGTGTAGGCCATGGAGCCTTAGTTTCTGTTTCATGCTTTAAGAGGAGGGCTGTCTCCTCCAGTATAAAGGAGATATCCCCATCATAAGCTTGTCAAGAACAATGTAGAACCGAGCTCAACTCCGGTTCTCTTCTTACTTTTCCATCTATTTGTTGTTCAGGGCCCTATATTTTATAGCTAAATCTTTATTCCATATCCATTTCAAATCTATAAACCATGGCAATGATCTAGCAACATACAATAATCTAAAATCAATTTTATTATCAAAATTATGAATTAAACAGTCTAAAATTCGATAATGAATATAGAACTTTAAAGGAATAAATAAACATACATAAACAAGCTCCAAAAAAAAAAAAGCATGTTCACTACCATAATCAAGTGAAACTCACCTGTATTCATGTTCAGTTTTTTTTATTAATTAACCTCAAATTTGTGTTCAAACAGGGTTCTTTAAACTCCATAAGTGAACATGAACAAGTTTTTATCAAACCAACTCACAAGCCGTTCACCAACATATAGGCTTTTTTACAGTCCTAGTGCCAAATTTATGTAATTATTTTCTACATATGCAGTTTTTGAGGCACCACTTGCCAAGGTATTCCAAATAGTACAGCAGAAAATTCCAATGTTAAATTATTACTTCTTTCTACATCTTTCAGTAGTATTATGCCCATCATCTTTTTGCTTTTTCATCTTGAGAAGGGGGAAATTTGCTTCTGGAGATTGGATCCCACTATAAAGGACAATTATCAAGAGTAAGTTACAGTTCCCCATGGGAAAAATTTAGTTACAGTTAACAAAGGCATGGATTCCAGCAACAATAGTGAATAGCGATTATGAAATGGATGAGTCGTCCATGGTTGTTGACAGCATCTTTATTCCAATTTTTTTTTTTTATTTCTTGAGGTAGAATTTTTCCATATACAACTAGATTGAAGAACACCAAAATAAGCAATAGAATCACAACAATGGAACTGAGATAAAATAGATATGTCTAAGTCAGTATTCAAGACTAGTTTGACACAATTTTCCAAAGTAATAAATAATAAATGTATATGAACATTTCAGAAGTGAAAAACAAGATTATAAATGAATACATTTAAGAAAAAATATTGACAGTTGTTACCATTTCTTAGATACTCAGGAGGAGTGTAGGCAAGATTTGTGCTATAACTTTTCCCATCCCTACTATTCTTCATCAAGCCAAAACATGAAAGGCGTGGATCTCCATCCTACAAGGTCCATTAATTAAAATTGATAATGAATCTGGACAAACAATAGATGCTTATAAAATAATATGAAGAATCACTTCAATTACAAATGTGCATGTCAAATTATGGAGAAGGAATACCTCATCAAAGAGAACCCTATATGCATTCAAATCATGGTATAACGGACGACCCTGAGAACTGCAATAATCTAAGGCTTCAGCAATGCAGAAGGCTACTCTTAAACGCATTGCCCATTCAATGGTTTGATTTTCCCCTGTGAAGAGCGAATAGACACTCAAAGTCAGACTAGATATCATCAATTTGAGAGAGCATACAGTAGAATGAGACAGTTCAAATTATCACATATAAGAAACTCAAGAAAAACAAGTTAGAATTTTCTGAATTGCAAATTCTTTGCTAGAAGAGATCCATTCTAGGATGCCTGGATTAATTTATACCTATATAGCAATAAAAGCTTTTGGCTTATTTTGGTTTCAGAATTGGTACCCTAGAGCGCCCGCGACACCACCACGGGGGGGGGGGGGGGGGGGGGGGGGGGGGGGGGGGGGGGGGGGGGGGGGGGGGGGGGGGGGGGGGGGGGGGGGGGGGGGGGG
>CANXYC011696775.1:0-19784 GCA_948193065.1 Aleurites moluccanus
GATGATTGAAGCCTTTTAAATGAGTTAATCTAGTGATTTAATGCATTAATTCTGAGTATTAATGCATTAGAAAATAAATGGAACAAATTTGAGAAGAAATGAAGAAGAACGAAGAAAAGAAGAAGAAGAAAATCGTGAAAGTAAAGCTACTGGGTATCTGGTTAAATAGGCTACTGCCTCACAATTTCGCTTCGCCAGCTCACCTCGTCAATCCACTCCGGCAATGCCACTTCGCCAAAGCCACTTCGCATGTCCACTTCGCATATGCCACCTCGCTAATACTCTCCTCACCTAATTCCATCTCCCATATGCCACCTCGACAATGCCTCTTCGCCAATCTCTCCTCGCCTATTTCCACCTCGCATATGCCATCTCAGCAATCCTACTTCGCCAATTCTCCTCTTCGTCAATTCCTCTTCGCTGAATTCCACTTCGCCAAATGCTACCTTGCATTCGCTTCGCTAAATCCTCTTCGCCAATTTCTCTTCGTTGCATTCCACTTCGCCAAATACTACCTCATATTCGCTTCACTAAATTCTACCTCGCATATCCCAGCTCACAAAATGCCACTCCACATTGCTGGCTCGCATTACCGGCTCGCACCACTAATATCTGTCGAGCTGGAAAACTTTCTTCGTCAACTCATAATAAACCAGCTTGCAAATGAGATACAGAGATCCAAACTCCCTGATTCTTTTTGTCACTTAAAATAGATACTCAGAGGTTCAACATATCCAAAATTCAAATCAAAAGGAGGTCTACACAAACTATGGTGAATTTCTAAAATTCACCATGACTTTTACTGTCCAAAATCATCTGAACATGTCTAATTAATTTCACTCTCAACTGAGCTATACTTATCCAATTCCCCTGACATTTTACAGACAATAACATAACACATAAAGAAACATTTCTTATGTTTACACTTTTGCCTCATTCTGCCTCAATCATTTCCAAAAAAATTAAACATTATCAGATTCCTGCAGAGAATAATGAACCAGACAGGTCATGGTCAAGGAGGCATATCTCCTCACACACACAAAATTTCACAAAACCCTTTTACAGACCTAAATATGAGATATAAATCTACAACTTTTATGTTTTATGCTTTTCCAAATTATTTCTTTAAAGTCATAAAATCAGCCTCACAATCTCCTCCCTGCATACAGAATTCAAGATTTCTCAAAATATTTCTATATCCTCAATCAATTCAACAAACATACAATTAATAAAATAAAAAAAAATGACAGGTATTACAATAAAGCTTTTATAGTGATTATGGTCATGAATTCTCAATAATGTCTGTGAGTTTTTGTCATACCCCAAATCCACCGGTGTGACGATCATAGGATAAGAATAGGTATAAGGCCACTATACACTTGTAGAATTCTTAGCTACCACTATACACTTGTAGAATTCTTAGCTAACCTGAATCAAACATATAACACATACTAGCATCATGCCAAACATCCATTTCTTATATATATCTTATCAACCAGATATGACATTTTCTCTTGTTCCTTACCGATTAAAAGATAATTCTAACATCAATATGGAATAAGAGAAAGTCTACAATGCCATCCATGGCAACAAAAGAATAAGCAACATTACACATATCTACGGAGCTTATAAGAGTACATTTCTTATAGACATGAATACATATATATAATTCAACTATTATAAAAAAATATTACCGAAAAGAGTCTTCTTGTGGAGAAGGAAATCAAGAAATACTGTCTCTAAGATTAACTTTCTCTTGAGCTAAGCTAGAACCTGAAATCCACAGAAGAGTGGTGAGTCTTCAACTCAGTAAGATGCGAATAATCATAATGAATAACATATATAGAATACTTAAATAGCAAATCTTGAACATGTACCAGGATACTATAAAGAAATCTTAACATATACATTAATATCATAAGTGCTTACAAAGGGTAGCACTATCCCATCATTTCATAATACATATATGAATATCAAATTATGGTTCTTTTTAAGAACATAAATGCCTCTAAACAATGACATTATCAAATAAATATAACATATAACTAATATCATATCATAATATTTGGGTAGCCTTGCTACCTTCACGTGGAACATATGCTTGCACAGACATATGCCCAGAGCTCGTGATCCTCTCTAGGTGGAACACTGATACTATATTTGATCAGCCAGGTTTCCTCTGTGCACATTGGACCAATGAATTAACTCTCATTGGGAAAAAGTTTTATAATGTATGTTCCGTGATATACATATCATATATTGGTTTAATAGAAATTAAAAGTGATCAAGATATCACAACATATGAATAACATATCATATTATACATAAAAAAAACTTATTAATAAATTTGGTCCAAGGAAAATAACCAAGTCATTATCAATATTCAAAGATTTATTTAAGAAGGAGTTCAATAAATTGAATTCATAAATAACATATACATATATATGAATATAATATACTTTAGCAAAAATTCTCATATGGAGAATCATACTATAATACCCTATATATATGCATAACATGTTTTAGTGAAATAAGTTCTCATTGTGTGGATTAAAATTTTCGAAATGGCTAAGAATAATTTGAAAAACTCAGTTAGAGCGAAAACGAGAAATTTTTGTCCAAAATCATCGGTACCGATATCGCTGCCGTAAAAATAGCAATACGATCGACGGATAAATTTTGGAATTTAGATTGAGGATAAATGATTATGTATATTCACGTGTAAATACAGTAAAAGGAAAGAGGTAAAAATATTTAAGAATACTAATAAAGTAAGCGATGACAAAATCGTAAATAAATGATACTTTCAATGAATTGTGAAAATTCGATAGTCTGATGAATTGTGAAAATTCGATAGTCTGAGTTTCAGAACGGTTCTGAAACTATTTTTATTAATTAATAAAAATACCCTATATATATGCATAACATGTTTTAGTGAAATAAGTTCTCATTGTGTGGATTAAAATTTTTGAAATGGCTAAGAATAATTTGAAAAACTCAGTTAGAGCGAAAACGAGAAATTTTTTTCCAAAATCGTCGGTACCGATATCGCTGCCGCAAAAATAACAGTACGGTTGACGGATAAATTTCTGAATTTAGATTGAGGATAAATGATTATGTATATTCATGTGTAAATACAGTAAAAGGAAAGAGGTAAAAATATTTAAGAACACTAATAAAGTAAGCGATGACAAAATCGTAAATAAAGGGTACTTTCGATGAATTGTGAAAATTCGATAGTCTGAGTTTCAGAATGGTTCTGAAACTATTTTTATTAATTAATATTAATAAAAATAAGATGTTTGAACATTCACTTTGAATTCCAATTCCCGACGGAATTATCGGAATAAATTACCGAGTGAAAAAGGACCAAAAGCAAATTTTAAAAAATTGGAGGACCAAAAGGGTAAGTTGCCAATTTTATCTTATTATATAAGCAAAAACTTAGCCAAATTTGCTACATTTCCTCTCCACCATCCGTATCCATTTCTTTCTTCTTCCATTTGATTTTTTTCTTGATTTGTGAAAGAAAAGTGTTGGAAATCAAAAACTAAAACCATACAAACATTTAACTACCAAATTAAGCCATGGAAAATCAAGAAAAATTGAAGAACAAGCTAAAGGAAATTTCTGCCATTTGAGGTAATTTGTGTAAATTATTTGATTGTTAGTTTTTATGGTTTAATTAGGTTAATTTGATGATAATAGGATTGGGTAAATGGTTTAATTGCATCAATTGATGCATTAAACAATTTTCCCTAATTTTGAAACCCTAAAATAAAGTTGTGTAATTGGATTTTGTATATATGAATTAGGATGTGTAAATTGGCTATAGAATAAGTTATTTGGGTATTAATTGATGTTTAATTGATGTTTGTAACGTTGTAGAAAATTCATTCGGACAAAATTACCGATTTTGGCCTAAACCGAGGATTTGAGGAATTAGGTAGCAAATCTATTGTGCTTGGTGATTTGGAGTGTTAGGTAAGTCTACTATGCATCAAATTACTTGCCTAAATTGATAAAATATCATTTGAAATCCAATTGTAAAAAATGGTTCTTGGCCGAACCCTAATTATGCAATTTGTCTAGTTTTTGTTCATACTTTAGACTTGTGGTTCCTTGCCTTTTTGATGCCTTTGATGAAGATTATTGAGTTGTGGTTGTTGCCTATAAATTACTTTCCATGTGCTTGTTTGTTGATAATTGGGGCAATGCTAATATTGCACTAAAACCATGCTGAAAAATCCGTAGGCAACCATTTGAATGCCACCGTCGCCAGTGACAATGGTATGTCAATTGTGTCAACTTTTTGGCCGCAAATGACCAAATTATGTTTGTTCCCATTTTTTATCGTTAGACCTTTGGTCATTATTTTATCGATTATTATTGATGTTTTATTGACTTTATGCTCATCCAATTAATTTCTTATGAGTTATTGATATTGCCGATGCCATTATTCTAAAATGGTATCTATCAATGTGTTTATCATTTCTATTTACTCCAACTTTGTTGATTTTGTCACAGCCCAACTTGGGAGCCATGACGGTCCTAGGGTACGGGTGATGCTTATGCTACCAGTACCGCGAAGAACCCATAAACTATACTAAAGGTGGTATCAGAGCTAAAGTTTATCACCTATAGTATAGTTTATGGGTTCTTCATGGTACTGGTAGCATAAGCATCACCCGTACCCTAGGACCGTCATGACTCCCAAGTTGGGCTGTGACAGATTTCCAAACTACCTGAATTGTCATTGATTGATTGATATTGAGCTTGTTGAGATGGAGGATACCATTGTTGTATAATGGTGTCCATTGATAAGTTTCTTTCTTATGTTGATCTTAATGTGGTATGACAGAGCTACCGATCCAACAGGGTAGTGAGAAAATACTATCGGCCTTGTGCACATTGTATTATTGGTGTCCTAGCTAGGAAGGGTTATGGTCCTAGCCATAAGACCTGATCAGTCTTATGTTTCCTGATATGGATATACTGGAGACTGTATGTTCGCATATAGTCCATATTGATGCTACTGGAGATTGTATGATTTCATACAATCCATTCCTTTATCTATCTTTTCCTTATTATACCGAGCCTATGATATTTTTATTGGCTTATTATGGCACTGTTTCTGTAAATTGTTATTATTGAGCTTTTGATATCTTTGAATCTTCTATGTGATATTGATTCTATTGATGTGATTATTTACTTACAGTCATATTCTGCACTTGATTATGAAATTATAGAGTTTCAGAGCAGATTGATTCATTTATTTCATCTGCTTACTGCTTATTGATATTCCATACTTGTTTTATTGGTCGATGCATATTAGATTCATTGAGTATCATATATACTCACTCTCTCACTGTTTACCCTCTGTAGGTGCAAAGTAGGAGGCAGATTCCTGGTTCTTGTTTCCCCAAGAAATTCTGCAATATGATAAAAACAGTGTAATTAATTTAAATACTATATCTTTATATATGTATATTAGATGCTCCATGGGTATTATATAATGGTATAGTATAATGGTATAGATAGATTGTTTATGTAAGTGTATGAGGCATTTTGAAGTATAAATGTATAAGATTGTGGAAGTTACATAATGAATGACAGAGTGATAGAATGAATAGTGTTATGTGAGTGAATGATTATATATATACTGTTATGTGATTGATGATGGGTTTCCGCTGCAATATTGGTTATAGTTATATTTCCGCTGCGATATTGTGAATTGATTGTAGTAGATTTTTCTGCTACAGTATAGTATGAGATGTATTGATGAGATTGATGGGTTTTACGAGTGCCGGTCGCCTCGGTATCTCTCGTACCCTAGGACCGTCGTGGCTTGTAAAATCGGGTCGTGACACATACACATGAAACGAAATCTATACTTACCTCTTAGCACCAAAAAGCTTTCTAGCCAAACTCAACTCTTGCTCAAATCCAAAAGATTCTTAATTTCTTAAATTCTCTTCTCCTAAATAAAAATTCCCAAAATTTCAAAATTTAGAGTTTTCTCAAAACAATCACATAAAATAATCCTCCATAAATTCTAAACTCCTTAGAGTCTCTATAAACAAATTCTAATATTAATTTAACTATTAATAAAGGATGAATAATAGTTATAGAGAAAATCTACTATTCAGAGTACTATTCATCCTAAAATCATAAATTCTCATAACTACTAAATCTAACCATAAATATTAGCCATTAATGCTCATAAAAGATCATCAACAACTTAAAAATAATTATTCTAGCTGATAAAGAACTTAACTCAAGTTAGAGAGAAGATTTGAGAAAATTATCTTATTTTCTCTTCTAAAGACATTTTGAAGAATTTGGCTTGAATTGATGCTCTTATAGTCCTTAATTTGTGTTTTCTAGTATTAATAACGCTTAATTCGAATATTAAAACCTTAGAAATGAAGAAAAATGACTTATGGTTGAGAGGAATAGGAAATGGAAAAGAAAAGAAAAAAAAAAAGAAAGAAAAATGAGGTTTTGAAGAAAAGCTAATGCCAAAAATCCCAAATTTACTGTTCACACGCACTGTTTACATGCACTATTCATGCTACTGTTCATATGCATTGTTTACGCGTATTGTTCAGGTGTACTATTTATGCGTACTGTTCTCATTCACTGCTTACGATACCATTCACATGCACTGTTCATGCATACTGTTCACGCATATTGTTCACATGCACTGTTCACGACAAAAATTGAAAAAAAATCATTTCGGCAGCACATGCTAAACCATTTCTATCTTGAGTTACGGAAGTCTAAATGCCTCGATTCTTCATTCCACTTAAACTTGTCACATGAGGCTACAACATATCCCAAATTCTTTTTTTAAAATCTTGAACATAAATTTATAAAATTCTACACAAACACAAACTCTGAAATTCAAATCAAAACAAACAAATCTCACTTCCAAAACAAACATTACATAACAAATCTTATATACATAATTACAATAATTTCAGAATACATACAAGGAAAAAAAATTTTAGCTGTTACATGCTCTCCTCTTAACAAAATTCGTTATCGAATTTAAAGAATTTACCTTAAATTTAAAATAGGTGGGGATACTTAGTTTGCATATTCAACTCACTATTCCAAGTGCATTCTTCTATAACTTGGTTTTTCCATAAGACTTTAACTATCGCCAACTCTTTGTTCCTTAGCTTCTTGATTATCGTATCAATAATGGCTACTGGAACCTCTTCATTAGTCAAGTCTTACTGAAATTCTATCTTTTGAGCTTGCAACACATGAGAAGGATCTGCAATATATTTTCGAAGCATAAAAACATAAAAGATTGGATGCAAATTGTCCAAGTGAGATGGCAAGACTGATCTGTAAAAGACTTCTCCAATTTTATCCAACACCTCAAATAGTGCAATATATATTTTAGTGTATGTTAAAATGATAATCTTTTGACTCCAGAGACTCTCTGTATGAAATATATACAAATAAAAAAAAATTTCAACTGATGAGAATAATTCATTAAACCATGTGCACATGATATCCTAAATAGGATATATCATACGGATCTACCTAGGGAAGTACATGACTAGATATAGTATCTAATCAGTCTTGCGTAAAAGTAAAAGTAAAATTATACTATTATATGCTTTTAATTTTATCTGTGTTATCCAGATTTTGTGATGAGTTGATTATGATATGTTTTTTATACAAAATTTTGTTGAATTAAATTATAGAAAATTTTTGTGATGAGGCTAAAAAAAATAATTAAATTATAGAAAATTTTTCATTTGACCCATTCCAATCTAATTTTTTATATAATTAATAATCATTTATTTAAAATTAATTAAAAATATTATTAGCTTATAAAATTTTTTTTACTTGTTTTATTTAAATTTAATTTTTAAATAAAATTAATTTTCGATTTATTCAAAATTATTTTCTTTAAATGCTTATTTTTAAAAGTTATATTAATTAATTTATCATTATAAATAAGAAAAAAAAAATGATGTAGATTCAAAGAAGCGTGAGTAAATTAAAGGAAAGTGTGAATAATTATATCCATGAAAAGAAATATCGAATTAAAATAGTTCCAATCCATCATTTGAAGTCCAACTAATGAGGAACCTTGTCCATGATTCTTTCATGGGCTTTTTTTTACGAAAGTGCAATGATTATGTTTCTCGACTCATATCTGTTGGGGGAAAAAACATCCAAAATGACATCAACTCAAAATCACATCATCTCAATTCTATCAACGTGCATGATTTGCTTTTATTTATTTATTTTATCTCTGTTTAAAAATTTAAATTTTATAAAAATTTAATTCAAATAATTTTTTTCATTAATTTTTATATTTAAAAAGAAATAATTTATAAAATTTAGGTTTTTAGTATAAAAATAAATGATTTTAAAATAAATAAAAATAATGTTATTTTGCAAATTTTGATTTAATTAAAATTTAGTTTATTATCAAATAACACAAATATTTTTATCTTTGAAAATTTCAATATTATTAGATATTATTAAATAAATATAAATAATTAAAAATAAATTAAATTAAATTCATGTTAGGTCTCAAACAATAAATACTATTTTTCTATGAGCTACAATTAACTATGTCAAATAAGTGAAATAATATCTAAAGCATAAGAAAATAAATCAAGAAAAAATATGTTAATTTTACGTGAAAAATCTTCTAACTTGAAGGTAAAATCACAAGATAAACTCCGAATAATTTTGCTATAATAAAAAAATAAATATAATTTCATTTAAATTTTTTCTTGAATTTGAGTCCATAAAAATAGAAAAAATACAAAATTTATCTCGCAAAATAATTTTCTATAATTATACCTAAAGAAAAAAACCTATTGGAGGCACAATATGGACTGTGGCATCTTGTGTGGCTTTGACTATTGGAAATAACTTAAGCTTGTATATGAAATGATGAATGCTGCATAACATTCATAGTAGCGACAATGGCTGAAGATTTATTTATGATTTGGAGGCTAATTTTTGGTGAAAATCACAATGCTTCATTTTAATTTGTTAATTTGTTCTGTTATACAAACTAATAATAACCTTCCAAAAGGATAAAGTGGAAATGTGGAATATATATAAACAGGTGCTGTCATTGTCTTATAAAAATGATATTTGAGAGGCAAATTAATTAAAACCTCAAATAGCACACTATTATTATTATTCTTTTTTAATACTTATTTAAACACCATATAAGAAGAAAACAAAAGAGAGTTCAATAGGGTTTTTGGCAGTTGTTCTTTTCATGTTTCCCATCCATTTGGAATTTATAATAGTGTGAATATAAGGACATGTTCCTTTATAATCTATCTTAACTCTTTGTACATATTTCATGTGATTAATTAATTGGAGTGATTGATTACTTGATCTTACATATATATAATCCTTTGACTTGGTTATTATATAATATAATATCCAAAAATAGTAATTTTTCTGAAGAATCTACTTAGGGTTTAATGAAGATTGATGCTTTGGCTACCAAATAAAAGATTTAGCTATCTAGGATGCAACGAACCTAATATAATGGTCAATTATGGTCATTTGTAATTAACTTGACATGCTTGCGAGTTTCATTATTTATTTTATTTTATTTTATTTTATTCATTAGAAGGCAAATTGATATTAACTATATATATATACAATGGATAGTGATCTCAATCCCTAATATTATTTTCAGAGTTATTTATAAATTTTTGTATGAACTAAAAATTATGATAATTCGTATTAAATATTTTTAATTTTTTATAAAATTTGTTCAAGTCCAGAATTCGATTGAAATTTCAGCTATTTATGATGAAATGATAATTTTTTATTAATATTTTTGTCATGTGAGCATTAGATTAAAATTTTTTAAAAACTAAAATTATAAAATTAATTTCCAGTCAAAAAAGAAATATTTGGTTTTCATCCACGGTCTTTGCACCTTCATCATCTACAACAACACCTCCTACACCTAGTCTCAGACTCTCAGTTGATTTCTCCAGCTTGCATCATCTCTTTCATCTAACGGTTTCAAAACTTTTAATTCAAGCAAAAATAACAATTTTGCTATAAGTTTATGATTTTTTATTTATTTATAAATAACCCTTAATCTCAATCTGCCTTCTTTATTTTTTCCTTTTCTTTTAAATTAAGCTCTCATTCAAATTTGAACTTACCTTCATATGATTCATATTATGGATCAACAGTTGGAATGTAATCAACAAGTAGTTGGAGGGGATCAAAAGATGAGAGAATTTAGAAGCCATTTGCCATATTGTTAGCATGATTGGCCTTTTTCTTGGTTTGCTGATTTATGTAACATAGTATATGGATATTCTCCAAACTATACCTTCTGCAACATTTGTACTCCACCATCCAATTGGTCACATCCAAATCTTCACTGGAAACCCTGCTAATGTTGAACATATACTAAAAACTCACTTTTGTTCCATCTCTGTGACCAATTCCAGACCTAAAGTTCAATTTTTTATTCCTTAATTAATTAGTGGACTACTGACTTGGGACAAAATGACTGCAACATATTTTGCTGCCTTCTCTCAACCTTTTAGTTAGTAACATTCCTCCCAATTGGCCTATTTTTTTTTTTATTTTAGAAGGATTTTTGAATGGCATGGAAAGATTACAACTGTATTCATCCTTTAAAGACACAGTAAACTTAGTGAAAGGTATGGCTTCATTAGGTTTTCAGAAGAAATTGATATGCATTACGTCATTAGCAAAACAAATGGTTGTTGGATTGGAGATAACAAAATCAGAGTAAAATATGCAAAAATTCAACATCAATTTTCCTCTCATTTAGTTGGTACTAACTAAAGCACTAAAGAAGTTACTAAAGAGAATAATCATGTCTTTAAGGATCCCCAATATGTTAATATGGAATTTGACCATATGAATGGATAAATCTTGTTCAAGCTAGTTTAGAATCAAAAGGATTTATTGAAGGTTATTGTAGACCAATGGAAGGTTACTTTGTTATTTTAACTTTCTTCTCCATAGAAGACATAAACAAGCTATTGGAAGGAGGCATAGAATAGCAATTGGTTTATTTTTGTAAAAAATGAGTGCCTACAGATATATGCAATAAAAGGTATATTTGGCGTAGATGTGAAAGGGTTCCTCTTCGTGCTTAGTGCCCAGAATTCTTTCAAAGCCTTTCATTTATTTTGGGCACTCTCATAAATCTTGATGCTTCCACTTCTACAAAAAAGAGTTTTGATGCTTCAAAAATGAAGTTGTTTACTTATATTGCAAATTGTATTAACAAAGTAATCATTTCTAGCTAAGATTTTCTTACCAAGTTTTTGAAAAGGTAATGAATTTATGTTTCTCCTTCCAAAATCATAAGGATAATACCTTCCCTTCACCTTAGTTTCCATCTTTTCATGTTTCTTCATCATCCACAGCCCATGTAAACCTGTATCTGGTCTTCCTTGAGTAAATCTTATTGATAATGGTGTCTTTTAGTTCCCGAATCAACTATTGCAGCTTCTCATAATAATCAATCCTCACAAGGTCTTCATTATGAGCTGTTAGATGGTGTCCAACCAAATGTCAATTCATATTTACCTTTTAAATTCAAATTTGAAAAACTATAATGTTGATCAATCCAAGCAAGGGCTTTGTTCACTGTCATAGCAGATGTACCTCTTCCTGTCCAATCAACTGTTTATCCAAATTCAAAAAAGCTAGAAGAAGATTTAATTGAGTACGCCTCTCATGATTGTTCTGCCTCAACTCCTAGTAACAATAACAGTTGGGCCTTAAGGATATGCCTTTAGATGTTGATGAACATAATGGGCTTTCAAGTTGGTTGATTACATCTTCAGGTTCAAATAATTTCGAGTTTGCTATTTCTCACATCCATTATCAATCTGAAAACATGAATCATATTTTTATTTATGAGCCTCAACCCTGCCAACTTGAGGGTTGTATATTTGAGGGCAATTCCTTTGATAATGTTCAATATATTAGTACTAATGGAAAGCACAAAGAGAATGAAGAGAGTATGAATTGGTTGTTTAATAAAATTATTGACAACTTAAAAATTAATGAGTGAAAGAGAGAGAAACAATTCAAACAAAGAATTTATAGTGGTTCGGCCAAAAATGTCTATGTACACTCCTTAAGATCACACTTGAGTATTTCAATATCTTTGATCTTTTTTTCAGGTTAAAGATCAAACCTTAAAATGTTTTGGCTTACACTAAACCTTACAAGTATTTTTACAATAAGGCTCACACACAACCCAAAAGAGATACAAGAGATAAGAAAAAAATTACCCAATTACTTTAACCTAACTCTCAAGAATTAATTACACTCCAACAATCTTGAAGTTTAAGCAATTAATTTTTTTTTACAATAGAAAACTCAATTTAAAGCTCAAGAACACTTAAAATTTGAAGATATGAATTAATGCACAATAAATTGGTTGTTGTTCTTGTAATAAATTCATATCAACGCATATTTATAGTCCTCATCCTAAAAGAGTCATTTGGGTGCATTAAATGTGTATTTAATGCAAATCAGAGTTGTTCCAACGACTATATTTTTTGCCAGAATTCGAATTGTAGTAGTGGCTACACAATCTGTAGCGGGAGTTATATAATAAGTAGCGGGGGACTACTTATAATGTAGCGGGCACGACTGTTGCTCCAAAGACTTCAAGATGTTTCTGTGTCTTCTGAGCTTTCTTAGTAGCAGTTGCTATATTCTGTAGCGGGTGCTACTATTTTGGCTCGCTCTGAATATGAAATTTGTGGCTGTGACTTCTTTGCAGTGGCTGCTACTTTAAACTTCGGCATATATAGCGGCAAACACAAATATATATCGCGAGCGTGACTTAAGTTAGCTACGGGAACTAATTCTAGTCGCGGTTGCTACTGAAGATAGTCAGCTACTGTGACTTCTAGATCTCTTTGTAGCTGTTGTTACTTATAAGTCGCGGGCACTGCTTAATTAAGTAGTGGGGGCTACAAATATGGTTTTTCTTAACTTTTCTTCCTTTGAAATTAAGTAGCGGGGGCTACTTATTAGTGTAGTTGCCACTACAAACCAGCAACTTGAAAACCGAAAAACTATCCTTGCATATAATCAAGCAAACATCATTAGTTGTTTAATTAGTTGTTTGCACACATCAAAATAAGTATGCTAGGATATCAAAGATCTAACAATCTCCCTCTTTTTGATGGTGACAAACAACTTTTAAGTGCAAGAGATAAAAATATTAACTAATGAAATTTTCGAGAAAATGGAACAAAACTCCCCATTAAAGTGCACTAAACAAGATTTAAATCATATTTTTTATAAGTTTGCACAATTATCCCCCTTTGTTTGGAAGCATTCAAAAAAAGAGTGGTGAATGAGGGGTTGTGCTGTCAAAAACATACAATAAGGTAGTAGAAAAAACAAAAATAGCAAGGCATTCAGGACAATCACATCAAAATGATTACATTAGTTGCAAATACCAGAACAGATTAGGCTGTGCTGTCAACATTTTAACTCAAAATTTTAACTCAATAGTACATGAACAAAATCAATATATCAAAAGGAAATATATTGAAATAGCACAGTACCAAAAAAAAAAAAAATACGAAAAGTAACTGAAAGAATTACAAAGAAAAACAATGTTCCTAAAACTAAGAGGTAGGATCAACTGGAGGGCCTCCTGCTGCAACAGCTACTTCAACTCCAATGGCAGCCACATCAACAAAAACATCAACTGAAGCTCATGGTCAGATAGCTAGGATAAAGATTGTGTTAAAGCAGGGGCAGACTGTGGTGGTGGTGGATGTTGAGAAGTAACTCCAACCTTTTCCTTTCCCTTTTGAGTGTGAGATGGATGTGGAGGAGGAGGAGGTGAAAGAGACTCTATTTTTGAAGAACTAGAACTGAATTCTTCAGAAGAGGAGGATTTTTCAAGTCTGGGTTTTTTGCCATAAGAGGATTTTCGTTGAGCAAGAGTTTTTATTAATTTAGGAGGAATTTTGTGTAATTGGAAGGATAAAAGATTGAATTCTGTGATGGAGAATGTCAAAAAAATAAATTTTGTAGAGAAAATGAAGAGGAATGACAGATTCAATTAAAAGAAAGAAATGAAAACCGCGATATATATTTTAAAAATGAGCTCAGTAGCGACCGTTACTATTTGATTGTGGTTGCGACTTAATTAAGTAGTGGCTGCTACAAAATAAGTAGTGGGTGCTACTAAGCTAAGTAGCGGTTGCTACTAAAGTAGTGAGAGCTACTAAGAGACACAAAAGATATGGCAAAAATGTAGCAGCCGTTACTAATATTTATAGCGGCCGTAAATCTGGGAAGAGAGAAAAACTGAAAAGTTATCTAGAATCACGGGCACTACAAATTGAGTAGCGGCCGTTACTCTGATTAGAGTAAAAAAGTATATTAAGGCCAGGAGTAGCAGGCGCTACATTGATTTGTAGTGGGTGCTACACAATAGAAAATTTCAAAAACACAATTATTAATTAAGGCAACTTTGCAACTTCACTACCATCCAACATTCCTAATTCACGTTTAATAAAATTTAAATGCTCCTTATTCAAGGGTTTTGTAAAAATATCATCAAGTTGATCATTTGAAGCAATAAATTAAAGAACAACATTATCACTTAACACATTATCTCTAAGAAAATGGTGTCTAATATCAATATGCTTGCTTCTAGAATGTTGAACATGAGTTTTTAATAAATTGATAGCACTAGTGTTATCACATTTAATGGGAATCTTGTCCAAATGCACACCTAAATCAAAAATTTGTTGTTTCATCCACAATACTTGTGCATAACAACAAACGGCTGCCCCATATTCGACTTCCGTAGTGGACAAGGCCACTAAATTTTGTTTCTTACTAAACCAAGAAACAAGACAATTTCCTAGGAATTGATAAGTACCAGAGGTACTTTTCCTATCCATATAACTACCATCAAAATCTGCATCGAAATAGCCAATTAGGCTAAAAGACATGTTCTTTGGATACCAAAGTCCTAGATTTTGAGTGCCTATTAAATATTTAAAAATTCTTTGGACCCCATGCAAATGAGATTATTTAGGATAAGATTGAAAACATGCACATAAATATACAACAAACATAATATCCGGCCTACTAGTGGTTAAATAAAGCAAGCTACCAATCATACCTCTAAATTTCTTCTCCTCAATAGGCTTACCAAGATCATCCTTGTCAAGCTTGATGGTGGAGCTAATTGGAGTTCTACTTAACTTTGCTCCATCCATACCAAATCACTTGAGAAGTTCCTTTGTGTACTTTGATTGGTTAATGAAGATGCCTTCCTCACATTGTTTGATTTGTAATCTAAGGAAGTACTTCAATTCTCCCATCATGCTCATCTCAAATTTACTTTGCATATATGAAGAGAATTCCTTGCACAAAGCTTTATTAGTAGCACCAAATATTATATCATCAACATAAATTTGCACAATCAACATGTTATGTTTATCCTTTTTGATAGAAAGTGTTATGCCAACTTTACCTTTTGAACAATTGTTGTTAATAAAAAAAGTGTTAAGTTTATCATACCAAGCCCTATGAGCTTGTTTAAGACCAGAAAGAACTTTTTGAAGTTTAAAAACGTGATTTGAAAAATCAAAATATTCAAAACCCGGAGGGTGTTCAACATAAACTTCCTCCTCAATGAAACCATTTAAAAAAATATTTTTAACATCCAATTGATACAACTTAAAGTTTATATGATATGCAAATGCAAGAAGTATTCTAATTATCTCAAGTCTAACTACCAGGGCAAAAGTTTCATCATAATCTATTCCTTTTTCTTGATTATATCCTGTTGCCACCAATCTAGTCTTGTTCCTAGTGATCACACAAACCTCATCTAGTTTGTTCCTATATACCTATTTGGTGCCTATAATGGGATGGTTTTGAGGTATTGGAACCAAGGTCCATACCTTGTTTCTCTCAAATTGATTCAATTCTTCTTGCATAGCCTCAATCCAACTTTCATCATCTAGAGTTTCATTGATGTTCTTAGGTTCAATTTTAGATATGAAAGCTAGGTTATTCATTATTTCCTTGAAAGAGGATCTTGAAAGAGAATCTTGTGGCCACACCTTTTGAGGTTTTACCAATTATGAGGTCTTTTGGGTGGTCTTTTTTGAATTCCCAATCCTTTGGAAGTTCAACATCAATAGGTGGAGTTTCTATTACCTTGGAAGATTTTCCTAGATTATCAAGATTCTTCGAGGGATAATCAACAAGAGGCTCTAGGTCAATACATGAATCATACTCATGATTAAAAATGTCATCATCATTAATGTGATCAAATTTACGCAAATCAAAAAGACTTGTTTCATCAAATGTGACATGCATGGACTCTTCAACAACTAAAGTTCTTTTATTGAAGACTCTATAAGCTTTGCTAGAAGTTGAATAGCCCAAGAAAATACCTACATTCGTTTTGGAGTCAAATTTTCCAAGATTATCCTTAGTGTTTAATATGAAGCATTTGCATCCAAATACTCTAAGATATAAGATTCTTGGTTTTCTTCAATTCTACAGCTCATAAGGGGTTTTATTTAAAATTACTCTTATGAAAAGTCTATTTGGAATGTAACAAGCACTATTGACGGCTTTGGCCCAAAATTATTTAGAAAGAGAGTACTCATTGAGCATAATTCTAGCTATGTCAGTAAGAGTTCTATTTTTCCTTGCTACAACTCCATTTTGTTGGGGAGTTCTAAAAGTAGAAAATTTATGAAAAATTTTCATTTCATCACAAAAAATTTTAAACTCATGATTAACAAATTCACTTCCATGATCACTTCTTAAAAATATGGTATAAACACCTTTTTCATTTTGGATTCTTTTAGCAACAGATTTACATTCCTTAAAATTTTTATCCTTATGAGAAATGAATAATATCCAAGAAATTCTAGAGTAATAATTAACAATGACAGATGTATATTGTTTACCTCCAAGACTAGTTGTCCAATAAGGGCCAAACAAATCCATATACAAAAGCTCTAGAGGTCTTGAAGAAGAGACAATATTTTTAGTTTTAAAAGAGCTTTTAACTTGTTTGCCCATTTGACATGCATCATACATTTTATCTTTGAGAAACTTGACTTTGGGAAGACCAATTATAAGCTCTTTAGACTTAAGATTATCAATGTGATCTATGTCAATATGTTCAAGTATCTTATGCCATAACCATGCATCATCACATATAGAAACCATACAATCAATTTTATCATTATGCACATTATTTAAATCAATCATATAGACATTGCCAATTTTATGACCGACAAACAAAATTTTCTTATCCTTCAAACGCTTCACAAAGCATTTTTTAGAATTAAAAGAAATTTTATTTCCTATATCACATAATTGATTAACACTAATCAAGTTATGCTTCAATCCATCAATTAATAATACATGTTCAAGAGAAGGTTTTTCAATATGCTAATTTGCCCAATTCTGATAATTTTACTTTTGCCATTATCACCAAAGGTTACCTTTCCTCCTTTCTTCTCTTGCAAGTTTGTGAGAAGACTTGTATTACCGGTCATATGTCTTGAATATTCACTATCCAAGTACCATAATTCTTCTTTCCTTGTGGATTTCAAGCAAACCTACAAGTGAAAAAGTTCATCCAATTTTAGGTACCCAAATGCTTTTGGGTTCTTGGGGTTTAGCATCAATGTATCCTAGTTGCACATTTCTAATATAGCATTTGAAGTTTGAATGGCCATATTTCCCACAATAATGACATCTCAATTTTTGTTGAGATTTTGTCCTATTGTGAGTTTTGAAATAATATTAAAGCCAATAATCATATTTTGATTTTGATCTAGAATATGCATTTTTAGGTCTTTCGAAATGAGAAGTATGCATGCTATGACTATGTATATTGGTTTTAGGTCTAGCATTTTTTAGGTGGAAGAATGTTATTGTGAGAACTTGATGCCTTTACAAATATAGTCTTAGATGTTGATGGAGCATTCCTTCCATTATAGCCAAGTCTATACTTAATTGTAGGACATCTTTGAAATTTAAGAATTTTATCCAATTTTTCTTTGCTATTACAAAGTTTGGACAAGCACTCATTATGAGACTCTAACTTGTTTCTCAACAATGAATTCTCATTATTTAGCTTATTGTATTCTTGGTCTTTAAGATTGATAGTCTTTTCCATCTCAATATTAGATACACTTAATTCAATTATTTCCTTTTTGTAAGCCTCACAAGCATCTAAGACTTTATTTGACATTTCTTTCAATTTATCATATTTATTTTGCAACTTATGATATTTTGAAAGTAATGTATCCATAATTTGTATGGTATCATTATTTGAATTAAAATCGGAATTACTAAACTCACTTGAAGATGCATCTTCTTTAATAGCCATGAAGCAAAGATTGTCTAATTCAACTTTGTTAGCATCCTTTTCTTTATCGGAGTCACTTGAATCATCCCAAGTAGCTGCCAATGCCTTTTTCTTGGAACTTTTCTTGTTTTTTAATCTTGGATATTCTGCTTTTATGTGATCAAATTTATCATATTCAAAGCATTTCACTTAATTGCTTTTGATCTTCTCATATCTTTCGAATGGCTTCTTGCTTTTGTTCTTTTTAATAATAAGATTTCTTATTCTTTTGGTAAGTAAAATCATGTCTTCATCATCTTCCCCTTTTTCACTATCAATAGAAGAAGTCTCATTAGAAGCAATGAGAGCTATCCCTTTATTCTTCTCTTCAACTTTATCTTCAGATAAAGTTATCTCATGTGTGAGAAGTTTTCCCAACAAGTTGTCGGTTGGGAGGGTGCTCAGATCATTAGCTTTTTCTATTGAAGCTACTCTTGCTTCTCAATTCCTTTTAGGTATAACTCTCAAGATCTTATAATTTATATCTTCCTTAGAGTAATTCTTCCCAAGCTTCCTCATTTGATTTACAATTACCATTAGATGATTGTATATTTTAGGTACTTTCTCATTTGGTAATATTTGAAAAGGCTCATATTCATGAGTAAGAATCTGAATTTTCTTACCCTTGACTTGATTTGTTCCTTTATGAGTGATTTCAAGAGTATCCCAAATTTGCTTTGCTGAAATTCAATGAGAGATTTTTCCATACTCATCTATACTTAGGGCACAATAGGGAGTATTCATAGCCTTTCGATTTCTCCCATTTGCTTTCCTTTCCGCTGGTGTCCATTCACCCTTTGGTTTGATAACTTCTATATCATCAACAATCTTTGTAGGAACCGTATAACCGACTTTTACTACATTCTAAAGATCAATGCCATCACTATCCATGTAAATTTTCATTCTATTCTTCCAATAAGGATAGTCGGTGCCATTGAAATAAGGTGGTCTCATGGTGAAGCCACCCTCAATAACGTCGGTTGCTTGTATGATCTTTGATCCAAGATGATTAAATCTTTGAAAGAGTGGATAGAAAGCTCTGATACCAATTGAAAGTCCTTTGGCAATTGGGGGGGGGGGGGGGGGGGGGGAAAAAAAAAAAATAAAAAAAGTTTTTTATTTTTATAAAACCAAAAAATGCATCCACAAAAACAACAAAAATAGTTTAATTCTCAAGTTTAATATTTATGTTTGGTTTCAATCATTTTTGGGTTTACTACTATAAAATCCCTGGTTTTTTTTTTTTTTTTACCCCCCCCCCCCCCCCCCCCCCAATTGCCAAAGGACTTTCAATTGGTATCAGAGCTTTCTATCCACTCTTTCAAAGATTTAATCATCT
>CANXYC011697322.1:0-15579 GCA_948193065.1 Aleurites moluccanus
CTCTTTTTTTTTTTTTGTTTTATATCTTCTTGGTGTTGGGTGTCTCTTTTTCTTGTGGTACAAAATTTTTTATATATATATATATATATATATATATATATATATATATATATATATATATATATATATATGTATTTGTAATAAAATAAAATAATCTGAAGTATAAAAACAGAGGTCTTCTACCCTTGGAATGATCCCATATACATGATGTATATGTAGCAAATTATCTCTCTGTTGTTTCTTCTTTCATTCACTTCCCACTTGCGAAGAGACGCCATTTTGGTTTTCGTAACGATAAGGTCAATGCTCTGCAATTTGTTTGTAATAATAAACTCAAACTTGAATGTTTGTTTGAATATTTGTCTATTTGTTAGAAATATTTGTTAGAAGTATTAGGAGTTTGTATATTTTTTAGTGTGTTAATTTAAAAAATTAGCTGTTAAAATTAAAAAGTCTAATTATATATGAGTTCAATTAATATTTTGTATTTAATTTATATGAGATATTTGTTATCAAATAATAACTGAGATAAAATAATTTTTATTAAATCTAGTTGACACTTACATATTTATTATGAAAATTGAATTGATAAAATTGAACCTAACACGAGTTTTTTTATGGAGTGAAATTGAAAGCTCAATATGGGGGGGTGAAATTAAAAATCCAACACAGCCTTCTGGAAAAGTGAAATTAAACGAGAATTTAAAATTTCAATTAATTATGATAAAATAGGAATATAAATTATTTTTTACATGTATGAATCAATTAAATTTTAATATTATATTAAAAATATTAAAAATTTATATATTTTTTTAGAGTGTTAATATGAAAAGTTAACTGTTGAAATTAGAGAGTTTAATTATATATATGTTAATTTAATATTTAATATTTAATATTTAATTTATTTAAAATATTTATTATTTTAATACCATTTAATAAGTATTTATTGCTACACTAAGCTTGTTTAAAACAGAGTACCTTGGAAGGACCTTGCGGAGGGGTTTTCGTTCAAAAGTTCGATAAAATTAAATTTTACGAGTTAATTTCATCATTATTTTTTTAAATATTTTCTCAACAATTCCTAAAATGTTAAGTTGACAGACGATAAAAATTACTTGTTAAAAGACATAGGGTAAACAGTAGTTTTTGTAATGTGATACGTCAATTATAAAATAATTTTTTATATAAAAACTTGTAATTTTTTTTTTAAATAAAGAAAATAAAGTGGGCAAGGTGGAAACAGAGCCCAAGCCCAATACACAAAGGCTTTAACAATATAACCAATGAAATAAAATGGAGCGGGAGTGAAGGCTAGGGTTAGGGTTTTGCAGTGATAGCTTAACAACTCACTATAAAACAGCCGTCTAGTCTTCTCTCGTCGGATCTGAGGCTGAGCTACTAAAACACCAGGTACGCTTTCATTGTTTTTGCTTTGCTCTTATTCTTTTTTATTTATCTCTCTTGATTTGAATTATAGAAACATGTGGTTATGATTTTGGTAATCTATTACCTATAATAGATACTCTGATGATGATCTATTGCTTGAAACTTTCGTTCTTCTGAGTAATTACCCATGCGGAATTCTTTATGGAGACCTGAACTGAAGAGACATCTTATTTTTTGTTTATTTTTGGTTTTGTATGTAATTAGGGTTTTAATGTGTCTGATAATTATCTCATAAAATGCTTAAAACCATCATTATTTATGTTGCCTCTGAGGATGATGAATATAATACTTTCGTTCTGCCGAGATTTTTCATGCGGAAACTTTTTGGAGACCTGAACTGAAGAGGCTTGATATTGAATTTGTTGTTTTTGAATTAGATTTTTTTTATTTGCCATTAGATGCGTTCTGATCTTCTTATTCTTCTTCTATTGATTTACACGTCATTCAAGAGTTTTTAGTTTTGATTTCTGAAGCTATTGATTCTGTTATCGAGTTTACAGTTGTGTCATTTAATGTTGTTGTACACTTTGAAGATCTTTTTTTGTACACTCTAATGATGTGTTTTGTTTTAAACTTTCGTTCTCCTGAGCTTTCTCAATGCTGAAAAATTTTGGAGACCTGAGCTGAAGAGTTCTAAAGAAGATCTTCATTGCCTAATCTGTTTAGTTGTGTTTTTTTACCTCCATTTGTTCATTTATTTGATGGCATTTTTGAGGGTGATGGATTTGCACCATTCAATACCCACCCTAGAGTCTAGACTAGACGGGAGCCACTTGACATTGAGTTGTGTTCTAAACTCCCAAACTACATTCCAATTGTTAAAGCCTGAAGATATTATGTGTGATTTCTTCCTATAAGTACTTACAGATAGATAGATGATGCTTCTCTCTCTCCTTGATGCATGTCATTTGGATTGTGAATATGCTTTCTCTAAGTAATTGTTATATTTTGTTGGTTCAGTGCCCTGGATATTTTTTGAAGCATCAACATTCTTCAAGATGAGGTACTAATTTTGATGTTTTTTACTCTTTCATGTCAGTGTTTTCTACATTTACAATTTTTCTAATTGAGCTGTTTATTTGTTTGATTGCTAACTTTTATTTGTTTCGTTTTCTCTTGTTTCTACTCTTTTTCCCCCTCATTTAGCCGGCCAATGGAGGAAGAGGTAATATATTTTCCATTCTTGCATCTTTTGTTTACAATTATTTTTTTAAATGTTTTTATGCATTTCTATCAATGTGACTGTAAACACTAGATCTTCTCTATCACATATTTATATGTTCCAAGAAACTAGTTATTCTAATGGGTGTCAAAACTTCTGTTCTCTATAGTTTTTTAATTCTTTTTATTAAATGACATTTTTTTATATTTGTAATTGTTTTATGTCCTAATCTTTATTTTCTGCATTTTTCTTTTCCATAGAAATTATGGGAATCTGTTTTTTAATCTCTCTTCTTCCTCTACCCTCTGCTTTGTATGTTTATCATCAAAACTAAATATAGATTGTGAAATTTATAACATGATGAATTTTTTGTTATATAAAATTTATACATTCTATCAACAATGTTTTCTTTTTTGTTTTGTTATAATCCTGTTAGTACCATGTTATTGATTACATCATTGTTTGTTAATGCTTATGCATTCTTATTGATGCAGGGTGGTGGGAAGAATGAGGAGGAAGAGTTCAACACAGGACCACTTTCTGTACTCATGATGAGTGTAAAAAATAACACGCAGGTAAATATTTAGTTTTTTTTTTATAGTCCTCATTTATTGAGTTAGGGATGCTTATTATATCTTAGTAATTTGAATTAGTCTAACTATCAAGGTGTCTCATTTAAAATTGATTTGTCTTGCCACCCTTAATAGGTGCTCATTAATTGTCGGAACAACAAAAAATTACTTGGTCGTGTTAGAGCCTTTGATCGACATTGCAACATGGTACTTGAAAATGTCAGAGAAATGTGGACTGAGGTTAGTCTTATATATTCATTCTTGTATGTGGTTATATCTTATATATAAATACCGCCCTGTCCTTTCTTATTGGTAGTAGTTAAATGTAAGGATTCTTATCTTTAGGTACCAAAGACAGGGAAAGGCAAGAAAAAGGCCATGCCAGTTAACAAGGACAGATTCATTAGTAAGATGTTTCTCCGTGGGGATTCTGTTATTATCGTTCTTAGGAATCCAAAATGAGTATCTGAATGACAGATCATGCAACTGTATTTGATTTATCTGAAATATGTATTTGGCTACAGCCTTTGAGACCTCCCAAATCTGAAGTTAATATTGATTGGTAAAACCAAATGAGTTGCTCTGTATGTTTAGGCGATGTAGCTAGCTTATATCTCTTTAATACAATTGATAGTGAGTAGTTAACACTTATGAATTTTTGCGTTTTTATTGTGACTTGGTATCCGATTATCTGTAAATTTACTTTTCTGTATTTTTTTTTTGGTAGTTTTCCTATTTTTCTTGCTATTGGTAGTTGGCAAGTGTGACCCAAAATATCAGAGGCATGCTTTCTAGGTCACCACTGATATCTCCACTTCCCATTTTCTGATTTTCTATTTTTCTTCTTACAAGAGATATATTATATATATCAGTTACAATTATGATGCTGATAAATTACAATTATATCAGACAACAATTATAATTTAAACCCGGATACGAGCACAAGTTGAATTTGAGACTAATTTAAGTTTTAGAGATTCTCAGGTTTCAGAATTTACCATCTGATTAAAGCCTTATTGCCTTCTTATTCCCGGGAAATCTCTGATTTTCCATTTAGTTTGTCATTTAGTTTTGACACTCAAATTTAGGAGTACAATTGGTTAGTTTAGTCAAATTGAAAATGGGTTCTCAGACGGCACTATTCCTCTCTCCTTTGATCCATCTCCAACCAGTAGAACTTCTTGTGACAAGTTATTTTTGTTTTCCCTAAAATGATATATTGATAAAACGTTATATATATATATATATTTTTTATTTTTCGTCGGTGAGAAATTTTGGAAGTTGATAACAAAAGCATTAAATAAAAGTTCGGCTTGTCCAAATTCAATCTGAACTTTTTTAGTCTGAGTTGGATTCTAAATTTTACTAAGAAATTTTTTTTATAAGGAATAAATTGAACAGTGAGTTTGAATTTTTAAAGTTTGTTATATTGATCTCAAAATAATTTTCTATATGAATTTATTAATTTTTATAAATATTTTCATTTGGTGTTTTTTAATTTTTTTGTCATTAGAATTTTGAGTTGTTAAATACTAAAATAAAATTTTAAATAGAGTTGAAGAATTATAATCAATATATTTGGTGATTGAAAAATTATTAAAAATATTTATATTATATTATTTTTATAAGTTGAGACACTTGTCGAAATAAAAATAAAAAATTATTTAAATATTAAAATAATATATTTTAAAAGTATCAGACTGATATAATTTTTCTTTTTAAAAATTTTTTTTCCCAAGAATATGAATTCATATTAATATCTCAGTCTTTTAACTAATAATAAATATTTTTCAAAGTAACAAAAATATACAGAAAATATAATAATTTTTTATTTTTACTGTTTTTTAATATATATTTGATATATATTTAATATATATTTTTGATATATATTTAATATATGTCGTATTTTTTTAAAAATATTTTGAGATATGTATTTTTAAAAAATTATTAAAATATTTTTAGGTACGGAATATTTTTAAATTTTTTTTAATAATAAAAATGAAATATTTATTTTATTTTATTTTTATATATTTTTGAAAAAATCCTTGAATTAAAACTGTCAGGCTTTTCTTTATCCACAAGTCACCATTCATTAGGAGAGAAGTGGATCAGAGGCCCAAGTTCCACTTTATGCTATAGTCATGTTACTTATGTATCTTTCCAGTTCACTGAATAAAAAAATTAAATCATTTCACTTCGTACTTTATTATTCTTATGCAAAGGATAGTATAAAAATATTCAAAATTATTGCAATATGCAAGCGTGAGCTCAGGTCATCCTTATAATTTATTTAATTTTTTTAATGAATTTATAAAGATTTAGCAAACAAGTGCCTCATTAATCATGTAAAAGTTGAATATATATAAATATTTGTTCTAATAATTACTTTTTTTTTTTTTTTTTAAGTATCAGATAAATGAAAATTGAACATGTATTTATAATCCAGTCGAAAGATGAATAATCACTAGATAATGCCCGTGAGAATAATTATTATTTTTTAAAATTAAAAATTTAAAACTAATTAGTACTACTAAGTACCATATTATATGCATTACAATTAGAAAATAAATATAACTGGTTTGCTATTTAAGCTATTATAATTAAGTTTCGCCTTTATTAAAACCGCAAATTTTAGTTGGTTTTATTTAAAATTTAATCTTAAAATTATTAATTTTTTATTTAAAAATCTTATTTTTAAAAAATCCCTATTTTTAAGTACAACTTGTTAGAAACACCCAAATAAAAAATAAACAAGCTAAAAATTCACCATAATAAAAAATAAACAAGTTAAAAATTACTCATTCCATCTCACAATATACATTTTAATTACAAAATACACAATTATTAAAAAAAAAAAATTAATCTATTTTAATATTTCAATTTATTTATTACTTTAATTTATTTATTACTTTAATATCTTTATACCTTACTAATACTTTCATATTCTATATCTTTTAATTAATTTTTATATTTTTAACATATTTTTTAATAAAAATATTATCATAATGTTAAATTAAAATATGATTTAGATTAATAAATAGGATAATTAAATAAGAATATATTAAAAAAAAATTGAAATATTTATTGTGAAACGAAAGAAATATATAATGAATAATGACTAACAAAATCACTTGATATAAATTAAAGTTACACACAATTTTTTTCATTTTTTCTATAAATTTTATTCTGATTAGAATTCAATTCAAGAATTTAATTAAGATATATTTTTGTTCGTATTTATATTCAAATTTTTTTTTTTCTATTAAATTGTTAAAAGAGGTTTTAAATGTGAGTCTTTTGATAAGTTAGATGTACACTATCACTAGTTAATAAGATAAGATAGTTACATTTTTCTTCCACACTTGGGTGTATGATGATTTGTACAATTTTTAAAAATAAATTGCTTAATAGGTATATATTGTTGGATATTTTTCACACAATAGTTGATGTTTAAAATGGAGTAAGGTACATGTGGGGTATGGAAAGTACAAACAATTGATAGTTTTTGCCTAACAATGTGGACACTCACAGCACAAGAAGCAAGTTTTGGCAGATTCAAAGAACATAAATTAATAATAATAATAAGCACGCGTTCTCCACACACCTTTGTATCTAAAGCCATGAAAAAAGTTCAATATTTTGTTAAGAGAGCCTAAATAAAAATACATATACCAACCCACCATTTGCTTCACAACATCAAATTATCACGGCATATGCAATAATTGCCCACAGCTATTATATCCCCACAATCCACATTAATTTTCACTTTTATATAAAGTGTATGTTCAGATGAGAAATTGGAACCAACATTTGGTTGTTGAGCTTCCAATAGCTAGTATGAGATATTTAATAAATTTAATATTTAGAATGACATTAAAAATTTAATAAATAATGATTAAAACTCTTAAAATTAAAATATAAATTTTAAATAAATTTAAATTTAGGTCTATAAATTCATAAAAAAGTAAAATTCTCTAATATCTATTTTCTCGATTCTAATTAATTTGTATGTTAAAGTCCAAGATATACATTATATATTAAAACATGAATAGGAGGAGGGATTGGCTTGGTTCTTATCTACTCCAGCTAAAAAAGCATGTAGACTGGTCCATGAAATCTCCATTACCGAATCTCTGTGTTTCGTCTCTTTCTTTAAAATCAAGGCGTGTGGTTGCCACAGGCAATAAATGGTAGACTCAATACCAAATGGAAAAGCCAGAAACCCTTTACAAAAGTCTCTTGTTTTACCCTTTCATACTTTTGAAAAAAATATTTACTTTATTATCTACCTCTAAAATCGAATCTGATGAAAAAAGAGAAAAATGATTAACCAGCCCAACTTTTTCTCATATATATTTATATCCCACATTGTAATCTTATGTAACTTTCAATGAAGAAAAGAAACTGAACTTCTCCACAATTTTATCATCCCCACCTAGGGCTATAAGAGCCAAAAGGAACTTATTATGATAATAATACCATATCACTTTGATAATTCATATTTGGACCCTCAATCCAATTCAGATAATGCTCATCATTAGGTAAAGCCCTATTCTTGATATATAAACGAGGCATGAGACAGAAAATAAAATACTAGTAAAATAAGAGATATGATATATAATAGGATAGAGAATTTAATTAATATAAGTAACATATGTAATTAATGTGCATTAATTATTAATTCCTCTGCTTTCTAGTAGCTTTTGAACTCTTCTTAATAATGGTTAATTAACCCACACAAAAAAAAAAAAAAAAAAATTAGAGCTTGATTTGGTGTCATATATATATATATAATATACTTCAATCTTGCAACTTCTATAATATGTAGCAGTGTTCATTTGTTGAGAAAATATGATTTTAAATAATAATTTAAAAATTAACATATAATTGATTGGTGAGAAATTCCTATATTAAACCTATTAAATTAAACGAAGACAAAATTAATTTGTTGGCATAGCAATACATCAAATTAACTAATTAATTATAGTTAAAATAGTTTGATATAAATATATATATATCCAGAAAAGATTAAAAGGAGAAATATTAATCATTACCCAGATTAATGCAGATGGGCAATTTCTATGGAAGTTGAACGGTAATGATAATGTCCAATAAATTATAAATTTTTTATTTTGCTCTTCTTGATCATGTTGACAATTGGAGTGATGAATAGTCTGATCTGTGTAAATAAAGCAGCAATGTTCATGATGAAAGCACGAGATGATCAGATCTATGATTGTTAACACAAGTTTGCCTGATGGACACACCACACACCAACAACAATAACTAGTAATACCTATTGATAGATCATCATTATTTATCACCTTTCCTAACACTATGTTTGGTACACAAATTATATTTATACAGGGCCGAAACCATTCACAAGCCTACTGGGGACACAGCTCCCTAGCCAAAAAATATACTACATATATATTCATTTCTAACAACAGCCTTCCAACTATAAAAATGATTCTCTAAATTAAATTATGCTCGTGAAAATAAGTATATTGGCTCTATGATATTGCAGCCCATCAATAAAATCCACTTAACATTCTTTTTATTTTCTTTTTTATTATGGATAATTTGTTAATATTTAGATCAATACTTATTACACGATGGTCAATTTCATATTGATATTGCTTTTATGTTAAAAATATTAATAAATAAAAATTTAATTAATTTTTTTTAAAAATAAAATTTTAAATTCGTTAAATAATATTCTTAAACTATTTTTTTCAGTTACATTTATAATAATAATATATTTTTTTTATTACATTAGCAAGAGAGGATTAATATGACAGTAACCTTCTTATTTTACATAATTAATTAGAGTATATTCTATAGTTGGCTATTAAATTATAATCCATATATTGGGAAATAAATAACATTTATTTTGTTTCAAGATTTGGTGCTCTTGGGAAGTACTACCTTTTTTCACTTTATCATATATATTATTGTTTCATATTAAGAAAATCATTAAATTATTTTAATTTTAAAATAATTTTTTTTTTATTTTGATGCTGAGAAATAAAAATAATAAATATAAATATTTAGCAAAGAAAATTGGATAAAATTGAAAAAAAAAATAATAAATATTTTCTTAAAAATTTTAAAACAACAAATATTTTGAAAAAAGAAATCTCTGAAATCATATATATATTGGCTATGTGATATAAACTTCTTCTCTAGGTTACACCAAAACTTTCTTTCTTTAACCCATAAGGGTTCACATTTTCCTCTCTACCAACTTATCATGCCACAACTTAAAAAAAAAAAACAAAATTCTCTTCAAAATTACAAGCAATGCCTCTAAGAGTTTTAAGTTAATAGTTTTTTAAGACTTCGATAAAACTTAAATAAAATTTTAGAGTATCATTATAATAAAATTGAAGTTAATACAACATAAAATAATATCATATTTATATTTGTTATGGATAAGATCGAATTAAAATTTTATAAATGATCTATTTGGATGATAAAAATTTGGATTATAAATTTAAATTTGAATTGAATCCCTAAAATTTAACTCTTCAAAAATTTAATATTTTAAATATTTTTTTATTTAATTATTTTAAATCTATTATCTTTATTTTTAAACTAAAATATATTTTTTTTAAAAAATTATAATTTCAAATTTTTTACTCTTTCTTAATAAGAAATTTATTAATTTATAAATTTCAAATTGTAAATATGAAATATAAGATTTAAAATTAAAATTTTAAATTTAAATTTATATATCCAAATACAATCAAAATAAATTTAACGCTCCAGATTGATTGGTAATAAATTTAATTTTTTTAAATTTTTATTTTCTAGAATTAAAAGAAAAAAAGAATTTAAATTTATCTAAATTATATAATGCATCATGTTAATTAAAATCTGATTATTAATATATTTTACTCCATCACTATATTAATTCAACATAAGTTATTTTTTTTACCAAATTAAAAAAAATATATAAAATTATATAATGAATGAAAATCAATATACTAACCCAAAGAAAAAACAAAAGGAAGAAAGAAAAGTGGGAAGGGACAGTATTTCCGGGTAAAATGGAAATAATAATAATAATAAAGGGCTTGTGCCACCCACGCGTCCCCATGTCTACTTTATAACAAACCCCCACCCCCACCAGGCCAAAGGATATTTCATATATTCTACTCTTTGTTTCAATTTAATCCCTTTGTTTCAATAAAGGGCTTGTGCCACACACGCTCCCAATAGAATCTTCTAAACGTCACTCAATTTCCCACTTTCCAACTCTAATCAATCTTCTTAATTAGTAATTACTACTGTATTGCTTTAAACAAATTGCATATAATTCCTATACTAATTAAGATTGCCACTCCACAACCTAATTAATGACCTAAAATTTCCATATTCCCAAATCCCAATTGTCTCTCTTGTGGTTCCCACATATCTCTTCTCTTCAATTTCTTTATTAGGTTGTTAATCTTTAATAAATACTATATTTTAAATAAATGAATAAATATATTATATATATAATCATGAATAAGGTTCGGTTTAATTAATAATAATCTTTAATAGGTAAGTTAATTTTTTTTTAAAATGATTTTCAATTGTTAATTTAATTAAATAGTATTAAATTTATTCTTTATTTTAATTAATGATTTTTTGTAACATTCAATAAATAAAATATTGTGAATGATTTATCTTTTATTATTGAAAAGAAAATAAATTTAATACAATATACATTAATTGTTCTGTAATATTACTTCACTACAAAAAATATTTTTAAAATAAATATTTGAATGAAAATTTATATTAATGGAAAATATTTAGTTAAATTTTTTATTTAAATAATATTATAAAATATTATTTATATTTATTTCACTTTTTTAATATTTAACATTTTCAAATTCATTCTATTTTATCTTATTATTTTGATAAGGAAATAATCAAAACTTTAATATCTTTAGATTAAATGAGGTTGACGATAATAAAATGATTAAAATAAATAAATATAATCAAAGTGGAAGTTGGAGCTTAAAAATATTCATTTAATATATTTATTTTTTATTTTTTATTAATTTAATTTTGACTGATATTTAAATTTAAAACCTCATATATTTAAAAATAATTATAACACTAAAGAATTACACTTAATATATAATATTTTAGTATTTGTTTTATTTTAAATTATAACACTGAAGTATAATTATGATACTAAAGAAAATTTAAATTGCAACACTAAAGATTCAAATAAATAAATATATTTGAAAATAAATAAAATATAAAATTTATTTAAAATATATTTGTTAATGGTTTTGGTGTGTTGTGATTAGTAATAGCCTAATAGGGGAAGTGAGGAGAAGGGGCATGTGAGAGCCAAAAGAAAGACATTGGGAATAAGAGTATTTTAGGTAAATTTATTTTTATCTTATTAATTAAATAGTAATAATAATAATATGGACTATAAAAATAACAGTACCCATTAAGAATTATAATAATAACAATTACCAATAAAGGTAACATTTGAAAATTGAAACCATAAGCACAGCTTTCCTTCCTTTTATATATGACCACTATTTATAATCTTTCCCTTTTTTTGTTTTTATATATGGAATCTTCCAAAAAAAAATTAACTTTTTAATTTTAGAAAATGACATAAAGAATTTTAAAACTTTGAGAAATTAAAAATATATTTTTAAAAAATTTAAGTTACTTCGTTAATTTTTTTTTTAAATCTTGAGGGATCATTATCAACTCCATTATTGGATCCGTCATTAATGTGTATCACTTGTTAATATTTTATTTAATATATTATAAAATCATTCCTAAAATGGTAAGATTTTGAGTTCAAATAAATTGAAATTTAATTTATAAAAGAAATTTATATTTTCCCAATTTACATTCTTCCCCTCTTTCCCTATATATATATGCTTCAATCCTCAGAAGAACACATAAAGAAAGAGAGTTTTTAAGTATCAATAGAAAGGGTTTTTTTCTGTGGTAAATAATAAATTAGTAAAATGGCAGAAAATGGATACTCTGATCCAGAGAAGCAGAAATTGCTTCTACAAGAGCATGAAGAGAAACATTTCATGTCTAGTGAAATTGTCCGTGACGTTATTATTGGTGTCTCTGACGGTCTCACCGTCCCTTTTGCTCTCGCCGCTGGCTTGTCCGGCGCCAATGTCACTTCAAACATAATTCTCATCGCCGGCATTGCTGAAGTTGCCGCCGGTGCCATCTCCATGGGACTCGGAGGGTAATTAATTAATTAATTATAAGTTTAATTTCAATTTTTAAGATATTAATATGTTTTTATAGTTGAAATTACACAGATATCTTGCAGCCAAAAGTGAAGCTGATCATTACATGAGAGAACTAAAACGAGAAGAAGAAGAGATCATCAGTGTCCCTGATATAGGTTCATTTTTTTATTATTTTATTTTTCAAACACAAGTAATTAATTATCAGCAGCAAGGGGAAAAGAAAATAATAAAATTTCTTATGATCATTTGCAGAGGCTGCTGAATGTGGAGAAATATTAGCAGAGTACGGAGTTGAGCCACACGAATATGAACCAGTGGTCAATGCTTTAAGGAGGGACCATCAACATTGGCTTAATTTCATGATGAAGTAATTCAATCCTTATATTTTTTTTTTCTTTTGATTTCGTTACATATAAGTGATTATTAATAAATTTTTTTCATAATTTTTCCTCCTATTCTTATTTATCGAAGTTTGAATCTCGGTTTAAGTCATAAATAAAAAATTTTCTTTAATTATAAATTCATGAAGATCAATTTTTCATCAGTACACGTTAGATTTTTCATAATGCATAAAAATTGACTCATAAAATCACTTTATTGTTAAAAAATTATATTCAAAAAAATTATATTCAAATTTTTTACTTACACCATGTATATTTACTGTATATGTTCTCGTCTTAGACATTCAACTAACGAAGTGATTACTAATTAAAAATATTCACTTAATATCTATTTTTTTATCCAAATGAAAAAACCACTAATACTCACATTTGGTGGGTGCAGGTTTGAACTTGGATTAGAGAAGCCAGACCCAATGAGAGCATTACAAAGTGCAATAACAATAGCCATTTCATACATGGTGGGGGGATTGATACCACTTTCACCATATATCGTTTTTCCAGCAGCTGGAGAAGCTGTGATTGCTTCAGTTGTTGTAACCGTTTTGGCATTACTGATATTTGGGTTTGTTAAGGGTTACTTTACTGGTGATAGACCCTTCAAGAGTGCTATTCAAACTGCCTTCATTGGAGCCATTGCTTCTGCCGCTGCTTATTCCCTGGCTAAGGTTATCCGTATTTGATTAATTTCTTCTTCTCCTTCTTAATCTGGGCCTTGGGTTTGTATGCCCTATGTTATCAAGTATTTGGGCACAGTTAATTATCTGATTCCCACCTTCTTATATCTTTAATTCCTGTCATTATATTAATTTTGCGCCTTTTAAATTTGTCAAAATTTTGGTCTCAAGAGCAGCAAACAAACATTCACGTATGAAAAAGGCACTCAGAGGCCTGAATTTGAGAATAAATCTAAATTTGAATCCTCTTTTAATAATAATATAAAAACAAAATTTTTGATCAAGTATATGTATTAGCATCTTGTTATCAAGATTCACATCTTTGAGAAGCTATAATTAATGGTTATAACTTATAAGAGTAGTATATCTTCCAAAAGAGTGTCAATTTGGATTTTTGATAACGCTATATATCATGATCTAATAATAAGCAAGAGCAATGAACTGAAATTTGTTAGAATTTTAATTTCTAGTTCAGGTAATACTAAAATGACTTATTGGATGTTTGGTATTGCGGTTAAATTATTTTTATCAAACTACTTTTATTTTATTTTATAGTTTAGAAATTATAATTTGAAAAAAATTATACTTTTAATTTTTCTCAAATCATGATTTATAAAAAAAAAATAAAAAAATTTAAAAAATAAAAGAAAATGACAAAAATGCAATTTTTACAAGAAACTCTAAAATCAATCCAAACCCTTAAAGACATTTTTAGTTATTGAGCTACAAAAAATTATTTTTAAAGCCTATATATATAATTGGGCAAGACTTAAATGTAATTCGATTATTACATACAATATTTCAGACCATCACTCTATGTTTATATGGATCAATTTTTAAAAACAACTATAGCATAAATGAAGGATTGGATTTATTTTCTTATTTATTGTCCATTAAAAATTTCTTCTTATAGAAGAGGGAATGTACTCTTTAAAAACAGTGGAGTAATGAGCGTTTGATCAAAATAGATAAATTATTATTATTATAATTTTTACGTTCTTAGACTTTAATCATAAATTTTAGACCTACAAGATTATCAAATATTATGAGAGAGCTAAATATTTGGGTTTATAAAAATCTTCCGATCTTTAATTTATTAGTTTGAAGATGAACAAATATTGAGGAATGAAATTTTTTTTCTTTCTAAATTCTATAAAGAGATTTTCTAATAAGAGAAATAGATGAGAAGTTGTATAATTAGTCATCTTTTATTTATGAATGGCTTTCCTTTTTATATTTTTAGGTCGTGATTATTTTGATCTAGGTAGGTGGATATATAGCAACATCATAAAGATAATAAAGTTGTGTTTATACTTATATGACAAACAATTTTCTTTGTCAAATTCTTAATACCATGCGATATCACTTGAGTATTATAATAAAGGAAGAAAGATATTTTTTTACATGATGCACTAATAGTCTCGTATTAATGAAATTCATCTTTCTTATTGAAAGATGAGATATCACAATTGGAGCTCTTAGCTATATTGTAGACGAAGCGAGAAAATTGATTTAAAAAAAATGAAGGATATATATATGAGGGCAACGAGATATTTTGTCCTCGAGCCACCTCGATAGCTAATTGCTTGGGTTCCCTAAGCCTCCTAAAGTCGAGCCATGACTTCGTTAGATGATACATCCAAAGACCAAATCTATTGGTGATTGAGTAGACGTCTTCCTAATGGGGCTCCTTCTCCTGGAGGAATACATATATTTAAATTATAATATATCATTTGTTAGTGGTATGCATTCAATTATTAAATTATTAACTTGCGGTAATGCCATCAAGAGTGTCAAGGCTTAGAGCTTAATTCGTGTTAGGATCTACCAAAGAAATTTGGCCCTGAGTGGAATCCTACTTATACTCTTTCTACTAGATTGGCGAGCCAATTGCAATTCCATGTCTTTAGGCTCCCTGATAGTAACTATTATTCATTAAATATTTAAATTACCCTAACAATTTTTGTAACATGATTTTATACATATTTGAACCAAAGAAAAATCAAATTTAGTGTTAATTCTAAAGGAGTTATATCGTCACCATCTAAGATAGTCCCACCATATATATATATATATATATATATA
>CANXYC011697502.1:0-20943 GCA_948193065.1 Aleurites moluccanus
ATATATATATATATATATATATATATATATATATAATAACTACATATTTGTTTTATTGAAAAAAAAATAAAATAAAAAAACGGAATAAGGGAACCAAAATATATATGGCGATTCGGTTTGATTTTTAAAATTCTAGTTCAATTAATTCGATTGTAGCAAAAATTTGAAAACTAAATTTTAATTAATTAATATTGACATTAATATTAATATTTTTATAATATATTATTTTATTATTTTTATTAATATTAAATATTATTTATTAATATTATATTAATTAATATTAGTATATTTCTATTTTCTATATATTTTTTATTTTCTATAGGTTAATTTATTGTAAATATTTATTTACATATATATTTTTATTCTATATCTATTTTATATATTTTTTATTTTATATAATATAGAAATACATATATGAAATATAGTTTAAATAGACTATTAATTTAGATTAGTTAAATAACTAAAATAAAATATTTTTTTTTATATTTTTTTATATTAACATAATTTAATCGAAAGAGAATTTTTAAAAAATAAACCGAATCGCCATATTTTGATTCTCTTATTCGATGTTTTTTATTTTTTAATAAAATAAATATGTAATTATTAAAAACATATATTTTTAAATATATATATAAATATAAAATAAATATATATTTCGATCGATTTGATTATTTATATATTTTAAAAAATCAAACTAAACTAAATTGATTAAAATTTTTAAAAAATAAATCAAACCGATTAAATTAGGTTGAATTTAATTGATTTAATTTTTTTCTCATTGTTACATCAGATATTATCGTGAAAAAAATATTAATAAAAAATTATTACGCTAACTCCGATAATAATTTAATCGGAATATGATTATTTGTAAAATTTATTAAAATTTTAAATTTTTTTATCCAATTTGTAAAAATTGAAACATTATATATAAATTATAATTTTCGTAATCGTTAGTTATTTTTTTTTTTAATTAAGCCTAAATATAATGGTACTTTTCAAATCCTGTTGTTCTTATCTTTGCATTCTCGAACAAAAATATGATCTTGATATGTGTTATTTGCTTGAATGTGATTACTAGGTACACTTCCACATGGTACTGACAAGTACACCATAGATTTACCCACTCACCTTCACCTCGACATTGTGAAAATGATGGACCCATATCCGATTCCGTGCTGACGTGTTCTTTCAATCTAATCTAACCTGTACATTCACCCACTGCTACTGCCAGCTGATGATATATTAAATTAATAACCAATAATAACAAAAATCTGAATTAAAAAGTCTCAATATTATAATAATATACCTAATTTTTAAAATTATTTAAAAAATTGAATTATATTTGACATTTGCTATTATATTTATATGGGATAAATACAACAAACTATAATGTGGTTTTAGACTTTTTTTAGTCACGGAGCTGATTTTTTTTTTTTTTTTTTTTTACAACCTGATTTTTGTGATTTTCATCATTTGATATTTTAGTGATGAAATAATTAACATCATTAATTATATTCACGTGAAAATTAGATTTTATTTTTATCACGTGATATTTTATGGGCACCACGTGATATTAAATAAAATAGATAAATACAGTAAAATACCATATGGTTTGATATTTTTTAAATTTGAGGTTGAAATTTTTTTTTATGATGGTTTAATTCTTGTCATTTCCGCCAATGACACTTATCTAAAAAAAAATCAAAATTATCAAAATTCATTTATCTTCTTTCTCGATTTATCAAAATGCACTTATAAAAATAACAAAACCTAAAAAAAGAGAGAGGAAAGGAGAAAGTTCTTCATTTTCTTCTTCTTTTTCTTCTAGATACATAAAATATCTAAAAAAAAAAAAAAAATTACCAAAATTCATTTATTATACATAAAATATCTAAAAAAAAATTAAAATTACCAAAATTCATTTATCTTCTTTCTCGGAATTATCAAAATGCACTTATAAAAATAACAAAACCTAAAAAAAGAGAGAGGAAAGGAGAAAGTTCTTCATTTTCTTCTTCTTTTTCTTCTAGATACATAAAATATCTAAAAAAAAAATCAAAATTACCAAAATTCATTTATCTTTTTTCTCAGAATTATCAAAATGCACTTATAAAAATAACAAAACCTAAAAAAAGAAAGAGGAAAGGAGAAAGTTCTTCATTTTCTTCTTCATTTTCTTCTTCTTTTTCTTCTAGACACATAAAATTTTTTAATATTTTCTAAAATTCTATATGTTCATTTTTAGGCAGTAATTAAAATACTATCACCGAACTCTAAACATTATTACCATCACAAACTACCCATATTAGCCTTTTGTCCCCTCAATCTCATTCTTTTAGCTTTTGAAAATTAAATGGGTTGGTCTGTCAATTTTTTTATTGTTTAAAATAATCAATACATATTTTCATGCGACACAAAGACGTATAAAAGAGATGTCATTTAAGTATGAAATTTTACTAATTAATTTTCTAATTATTTTTTAATTTTCTTAATTGAATTTTTTGAGTAATTGATGAAATAGAATAATGAATTTGGTTTGGGTTTAATGGAAAAAAAAAAATAATATATTGTGATTAAATTGATGATTGATAATTGAGTTATAATCTGGAATTTATTAATTTATTTAGAGGGGTTTGTGATAATTTGTATGCATTCTATTTTTTGATAAGAAAATTACGACGAAAACTACATGGACTAAATTATCACAAAAAAAAATTCAGCTTCTAAATTTAAAAGGTGTCTAACTATATAGTATTTTATGTATTTATCCTTTTTATTAAATGTCACGAGGTGCCTATGCCATGTCAGGAAATAAAAATAAAAATTAATTTTCATATCAGTATGATTAATAGGTATTTTATCACTAAAGTGTTAAACGATAAAAATCATATTGACTAAACTGTAAAAATAAAAAAACTAAAACCCCTAATAAAAAAGTTTGAAATCACATAGTAATTTGATGTAGTTATTCCTATATATATAACATAAAAGGTTAATATTCAAAATTTAACATTTTTTTAATTTAAAAAATCAGAATAAAAATAAGAATTGAGAATAATTAGTAGAAACATTTTTTATTTAATATATTTAAATAATTAAAAAATCATATTTTAAATCATTATTATTAAACATTTATGTAAAATATATACAAAATAAAATATAAATATTATTTATTATTCTCTCCGTTCCAAAATAAAGGTTATAATTTTTTTTTTTAGAATATCCAATTTTAATTATCTTATTTTCTAATTTAAATTATATTTTATTTTAAGTTGATAATAATGTTCTTATTTAAAATATGTTAAAAAATATAAAAATTAATTAAGAGATATAAAATGTGAGAGAATTAAAAAGGTGAAGAGATTAAAATAATTAATTAATTAAAACAATAAATAAATTAAAAAAATTAAAATAAATTAAAGGTTTTTTCTTAATAATCGTCTCTTTTGCATTAGAATATTTATTTTGGGACGGATATAGTAATATTTTAAAAATATTTTTATATAATAAATGATATTATTATATATAAATTATTTTTTATTTATAAAAAATAAATATATTAAAATAATATTGTAAACAACATGATAAAAATAATTATTTTTAATAAAATTTAATTTAATATTATTTCTAAAATGAATATACTTTTTTTATTACAATAAAATTTATATAATTTAATACTCAATAAATTAATAAACACTATTATATAATAATAACTTATGGTTCCAAATTGAACTAATAAATTAAATTAATAATTTTAATAAATTAATAAGATAATATTTTTTTAAATTCTTACATAATCACATAGTCTCATTTATATTATAAATTATTAAATTATCAATATTATATATATAATAGACTATGATATATTATTTAATTCACACTCAACTCATCTTATATTTTATTATTTAGTTCATATTTAATTGATCACGTATTTTTTTTCATTTCAATTAGTTTATATTTAATTAATCACATAATTTTTTATTATATTTCAATTAATTCGTGTTCAATTAATTATATATATATTTTTTTCAATTTATTAATTTATATTAATTATAAAATTAATAAAATATAATGAGTTTTTTTTTGAATTATAAATATTTTATTTAAATTAATAAATTATTAATTTATCGATTAATTAATATATTTTTTAATAAATAAAATTTATAAATTTTAATGATATTAATTTATAAAAATTTTATTATATATAATCTGTAAAATTATTTTAATCAATTTAATTTTTATTTTTTAAAAGAATATAAAATGGAGAGGAGATAAATTTTATTCCATCCCGCTATTATTATTATCAATACTAAAAAGATGGATAATTCCATTGAATTCAAGATAGGCACGGAATTCCCATTAGGACAAATATATGATTCTGCATTTACGAACTGGAAATGCCAAATGCTCTTTTTTCATGGATGGCTCCATTGTAATTTTATTCAATCTCTAAGGTCAATCCCTAACAAGGAGTGCTCAGTCTCCCTCGCTTACTGCACTATAAATACCCAAATCAATTCCCAATTTGGCTCTCTTCTCTGTCAATTATTATTATTACTATTATCTTTTTAATTATTGCCAATTAATCATCTTTATATTTTTTTCAAAAAATAAACACAATAAAATAAAAATAAAAAATAAATTAAATATCTGTACACTCATACACTCAAATCTCTGTCTCCTTCTCCATTGATCTCTGATTCGAGTTTACAGCAGAGGTAGATTCAATAATCTGCAATTATTTTTTTTTGAATTATTTATTTTTTTAATTTCAGTTATTATTTTCAGATCATTGTACTCACTGTTTATTGAATCTGAAATCCACTGTTTTGCTTTTTTTTTTACAAAAATGTGATTTGTTCTGTTTAATTGATTTCTTTTTGTTTATTATGAACTGATCTCTCTGTTATTCCTCTGATTATTTTTTTTTTATTGGTTGTTGGTTCTAAGGACATGGGTTGAGTTGTTTTTATATAGTTTTGTGTATGCGTGTGTTTTTGGATATAATGTGACAGATTCTGGAATTCAAAACTTCTTTTTTTGTTTGAAAATTTGGATATGGTTTTTGGTAGTTTAATGTAATTTGGGATAGTGACGTTTTTGTGGTACAATGAATGGGGAGTGGCTGGAATTATGATATTGATATTATGACAATGTTTGTTTGTTTTATATATGATTTAGATTTGGCTTCTCTTTGGCTAGCACGGAACTGAACTGGGTTTTTCATTGTTGAGTAAAAGAAAGAAAATGCTACTATTGATTGTTGTTGTTTGATTTGTTTACATTATTGGAAATGGGAGATATTACGTTTTATAGATGAAATGGAATTCTTTTGTGTCAGTAATGTGGGTTTATTTGTTTGTTTATATACATTGGTTGGTAGGAAGGGGAATGGTGCAAGAGGTGAGCTAATTTCATTCAGCATGATATGTGATGCACCTATATTTTTATTCGTTGGTTTGGATTTATTTATTTATGGTTTTTGTAGGTTTATTTTTGGTAGGTTTATTCTTATGGATTCTAAATCAGTGGTGGATGAGATAGAGGCCTTCTCGGGGGTCCATTTTTCTGGATTTCATATGGATGGTTTGGAGTTGAAAAATACAGAGATGGGGCAACCAACAACCTCTGCAACTGAAAAGATGTATAAACAACCATTTGTCATTGGTGAGTCTTCTTGTTGAGTTTTAAAATTAGCATGAAGAAGCAAGTAATAAGAGTCTTTGAGATAAATTGCTCAATGAATTCTCAGTGATCAGTGTGTGATTTGAAATGCTTTACTGTTTTCTTCTTTTTTAGTAGATCAATGATTACTCCTGTGTATCATAGCTATTGCTTTGGAGTGATTTAGTTGAGCTGTTAATATAAAATTAGTGCCTGAAAAATCTGCTTTTTACCTGTTAATATACTTTGATTTTTCCATGACGGTTTCTTGGCCATGAATCTAAAGATGGGAATAAATAATGAGGTGTAAAGATAGGAGAGCTTGTGAAGCACTGCATTCATCTACTATTAGCTTAAGTGCTTTGATTGGCATACTGGCAAGGTGCTTGCTTGTTGCTGTCCGTGGGTTTGACAGCTCCTTTGTTGTTGTCTAATTGTTCTTACATATTGGTGAATATTAGGTTAAGTATTTTGGTTGGCTTTAAAATCCACATTTCACCATATTCACTTCCTATTAGCTTTTTTCTTTTTTTTTTTTTTTTTGGCGGGAGGCAAGGGAACCTCCCACTTTGAAGCAGCCTGATAGCAGTACATGCTTGTTGAAATGAGTATTTATGTGGCTATAGGAATTGTAGTTGTCTAAATCATAGTATGTTTGAACAACAGTGCTAAGAGAATGGGGCAATTGTGTATCTCCCATGTGGCAAAGGGTGTGTTGAAGTTAGTTAAAGATTTGGAATTGAGCGCTGGCTGGGCAAATTAAAAATAAAAAATAAAAAATAAAAAGACAAGAAAAAGGAAAGAAAGTGGCTAACTCAGATTTTGATGAATGGGAAAATGGAATGAAACTTGATATATACTTGCTTTCTGGTGCATTTTATTCTTCTAATTTTGTTATGAGTCCATCTTAACTTGCATTTATTAATTTGAGTTCTCAGTTTGAGATATGCATGTTTATTATTTCGTGGTACAGGAGTTGCTGGGGGGGCAGCTTCTGGAAAGACAACAGTTTGTGATATGATTATTCAGCAACTTCATGATCAGCGTGTAGTACTTGTTAACCAGGTAAAATTGGGGGCCAGGTGTAAACTTCTTATTAACATAGCGCATAATCTTTTAGGATCATATGGAGAAATAATTGAGGAGTGGAAGGAATTGACAAACATGAAGTGCCAATTTGGCTCTTTATCCTTGTTCTTCTATTAGCCTTCTATGCTTGGGAGGTTATATCTGATTTTCTTTTAATGCTTCTAAGATGGATATAGTAGCCAAGATACTATAGAAATATGATATCACAGTTGGACTTACTTATTTTTTGTTCTCTCCTATTTTTATCTTTCTGTGGCACTGCTTTATACAAGTTTCATGCTATCCCCATGATCTCGTACATCAGCTGAACTAATTTCCTTTACTAGTAAATATTTTGACACAAATAACATGGCAGGATTCCTTTTATCACAATCTGACTGAAGATGAACTTACACGAGTTCATGAATGCAATTTTGACCATCCTGGTAAGTAGATTTTTCGTAAATCATTTTCCAAATTTTGGGCATGCTGCAATAAATGGGTCAATGAAGGCATTTGAGTAAGCATCAGCAAAAAATGCTTCCTGGTTTTATGAGTTGGTGACAGTAATTTTTTTTTTTTTTTTATCTGGTGGATGCTATAATTTCCGCGTCTTCAATACAATATTTCATTTTATTGTCAGATGCTTTTGACACTGAACAACTGTTATGTTCCATGGAGAAGTTGAGGCATGGGCAAGCAGTAGATATTCCAAACTATGACTTCAAGAGTTACAAAAATGATGTTTTTCCTGCAAGAAGGGTACAGTTTTCTTATGGCCTACTTAATGCAATGCCTAGTTATTTTCTTATAAACAAATGCAGTGTGTAATTGTCCTTTACTTGTGCTAAATACAGGTGCAGATGTTTTAAGATTAGAAATTGACTATAGGAGATGGTTGGTTTTGTACTATTATCTACAGTGTCTTTTAAAATTTACATTTGCTTGGTTATGTTTTGTATTTTCAAAGACTTTATTCTCCAAATGGATACTCAATCTATCCGTTTAATGTTCACATGCCACTTCATAAGATTCACTGTGATGAATTGAATTTGTGGTGGATAAATAGTTATGGTTTAATAATGAACACCTTTTAATGCTGTGTTCTGGGTTTTCTGGTCTGATATGGTTTACTAGATAAATATGGAATTTGTCATTCCAATTACGCACTACTTGGGGTGGGCTGTGGGGTGAGGGATGGCAGGGTTTTGAGTCTTTGAATTTATATAAGTATTCTTCTCTCCTCCATGTTTCTTTCCTAATTGTAGAAAAAAAGTTACCAAGGGAAATAAAATCAGTCAAAACATTTTTTTTGGGTACATATATTGAAAGTTCAAATCAAATAAATTTTTTATAATTAGTATTATGACAAAAGGCATATGACAATCACTCTTTTCAACCTAAATGATTGTGGCCTCTGTTGTCAGTCTCATAATATCCTGGACATGGTGTACAGATGTGATGTTGGCACATGTTTTCATTATAATCTTCAATATAAAGGCTTGTCCAAAAGATGATATATTACACTTTAGTTGACTCCTTTAAGTTTCAATTTCTTTTCTTAAGACATCTAGTACATCTGCATATCTTCACATACAGGCCAAATTTATCACTTTCATATTTTATTATTCCATATTAATTGGTGTAAACTTTAATTGCTGTAAACATTCTGCAGGTCAATCCTTCAGATGTTATAATATTGGAAGGCATACTTGTTTTCCATGATCCTCGTGTTCGAGATTTGATGAACATGAAGATATTTGTTGATACAGGTTATTAATTTCTTATTTTGTAATGTTTATGTCCTTTATGATTTTTGAATTATTTTTAGAAGTAACTATTAACTTATGTAGACCTGAAATTTTGTTTTTGAATACTTAATTGCAAAGGGAAGCGTGACTGTGAATCTGTGATATTATGTCCTTGAGCGCAGGTTTTCCAGCCATGATAAATTGGTTATAGCATTTTATTTTCCAGGCTTCTGATACAGTGGGTTGGGATGGGAGAGGGAGGTGTAAGAAACATGTCTAGACTCTAGAACTTTTGTTGCATGTATCTTTGAGGTGTAGCCTTACAGATCAACTTTTTAGGAACATCACAACCTAGCTGAATTGATTATTCTACCTTTTAAGTAGAAACTTAAAGCATCTCGGTTTATCTTAATCGTTGGTGATGATTTGTTTTATAAAAAAAATGCTTGCATGTTCCTTACTACTGCAATATCTTGATAACAAAGCCATTGCATATTTATGCTGCTTTGGTTCTAATATATGTTTGTTCTTGTCTTTTTCTTTCAAAAACAGTTTTCAATGTTCCTAATAAAATGATCAAATATATTACTTACTTAATTTGCCACTACATTTTGTTTCTGAGTTGAGCTATTACTTCACATCATTGAATTTTCAGTACAGATGCTGATGTACGTCTGGCAAGAAGAATTAGGCGTGATACTGTTAAGAACGGTAGAGATATCGGTGCAGTTCTTGATCAGGTTGGCAATATTCACTTTAATATGTTGTAATCTTGAAGTTCTATTTCTTTGTCATTTTCATTTTTAAATCAGTATGTGAAAGAAGGTGGTGGGAACTTTGTTTTATTTCCATAACACTCTTTTCTTTCCTTGTACTGGGAAAATTGAAGATGAGGATCGCCCTTCTCTTAATGACACCACCTTTTATATATATTCCAAACAAGGGGCAATATGAGAGATCTTTAAGTGAGGTTTCTCCAAAATAAATGATAGGTAATAGGTTCAACTAAAGGTTTGGCTACAAAGATACATTTGAACAGGTTCTCTTACCATTTAGCTACTACATTTATGGTTAGACTTCAAGTACCAAGAGATCATAAGTTTTCTCCATTAAATGTATAACATTCGATTTTGACTTGACATATAAATCTCGCACATCTGTATAATTTTTTTTTTCCTAATATGGTGTATTACCTTTTCTTTTGACAGTACTCAAAATTTGTGAAGCCGGCTTTTGATGACTTTATACTTCCGACGAAGAAGTATGCAGATATAATAATTCCCCGTGGAGGAGATAATCATGTAGCTGTTGATTTGATTGTACAACATATTCGTACGAAGCTTGGTCAACATGATCTGTGTAAAATATACCCTAATTTGTATGTCATTCAATCGACTTTTCAGGTGTGGCATCATCTTTTTTAATTCTATCAAACGATGAGATATACACATACATATACATGTATATATATTTTATGGCGCTCCATGTTAGTTTTAATAAAAAAAGCATATATCAGTGGTTTGTTTGGTTCAATATCCAGTAGTCTTTTCTCCTTTAGATCTAAAGACTGTTGTTTGTCTCATGCAGATACGTGGTATGCATACTCTTATACGTGATTCTCAAACAACAAAACACGATTTTGTTTTTTATGCTGATCGGTTGATTCGTTTGGTATATATATCATTATTTATTTTATTTAATTATTTTCAACCAATAGTTGGTGTTATTTTTAGTGATAGTGTGATGCAAAAGGTTTTTCTTTTGTTTAGTAATTTTATGAATCAACTTTCTTGTACATTTTCCAGGTTGTTGAACATGGTCTGGGGCATCTACCATTTACAGAAAAGCAGGTGACCACTCCCACTGGTAAGCCAATGTCACTTGATGATCTCAGCTGCTTGATGCATCATATAGAATGCTCAGATATTGATGCTGGTTTAACTATCCCTGAATTGATTTTCCACATGTGAGATGAAGACACAAGGATATTTGATGTTCACTATCCTGTGCTTATTGTGTTTTCCATGAATAAATGGTGCTTTATTCTTTCGTTTTCACTTTGATAATTATAATGTGCTGATGATGATGTGCATGTTGACATCTGGGTCACTGAACTTTTGTCATTATCTGTTTTTGTTACAAACCTACAATATGGAACTTTTGTCGTTTGGTTGCTGAATATACTGGAAGATGGAGCACTGTCTTACTTTATTGATTAGTATAGGGAATTGTAATTCTATTCATGGAGAAAAGTAGTATAATATTTGCCTATATTCTTGTTTTGTGCTGTTGCTGCAGTTTTTGATATAACATTTACTAAAGCTTGCTTCCTTTTTATTTTGAAACTATAATTGCTTGGAACATTTTTTTTTTCTTTTCTACATTTCCTTTTTTGGTGTGAAATGCAGGGTCTGTATACTCTGGTGTGGATTTCAGTAAGAGGTTGTGTGGTGTATCTGTTATTAGGAGGTACTGATATGGTCTCAAATCTTGAAATTGTGGGTTATATATTCCCCGTCTTTGTTTTAAATACGCATTCCCTTTGTTTAACATAATTATTTTCCTAGTTTGTTTTATTGCCTTGCACCTTCTATCACCCCTTGAATATCTCTGGGCAACATCAAAGTTGCTGTCTCTTTTTCCTGCAAGATTGGTCCAACTATAGTTGTACTGTTGTAAAGTTAACAGTCAAGATATTTTAGGCATGAACATTACTAAACTGACTTATTACCTTGGTTACCATGAAATGGATGATGCTAGGTTTTCAAGCTGAATTTTTTTATCATACAACTGAATAGACTTATGATTGATGGGTCATTCTGTTCTAGTTTGCTTAGCTGTGGGAATTAGGAAAACTGAATTGGAATGCTAGGTGTCCCTGAATATGGCATCTTTGTTAAAAATCGCCTTTTTGTTGTTTTACATGCTATGAGATTCTTCCTGCTGTTTTTGCTATTTACATGTCAAATAACTAAACTATTACTCCTCTAAATTGACCCCAGTGGTGAGAGTATGGAGAATGCTTTGCGAGCATGCTGTAAAGGTATCAAGATTGGGAAGATTCTTATTCATAGGGAAGGGGACAATGGCCAGCAGGTATGTAGAGGCTTCTTTCTCTATACTTGTGTTAATGTATTTGTTGGGGGGGATTATCTTACAAAAGTGTTTAATCCTGAACATTTTCTTGGTGCTTTAACAATTTGGCAGCTAATCTATGAAAAATTGCCACAAGACATCTCAAAGAGACATGTGTTGCTGTTGGATCCCATTCTAGGAACAGGTTGGTCTGAAACTGTTTCTTTCTTTTCATCCCCTCTCCCTCTCGTTATAATAAATAAATATTTTTAATGGGACGGATGGTGTTACTCTTGCCATGGCTGTTAATGTTTTTCCAATGTCCCACATTATGTAGCTTTCATCTAATCTTTCTTGATCTTTTCACTTGTTTTGAACATATGTGAGTGGTGGATTCATGCACCTTTCAAGATTATCGGATATTGTTGTATTTTTAAAATGACCTTGCTGCTTTATGCTACTCATGACAATATTTCACTGATATAAAACTCATGATTTTGTAGCATCTAGATGTCATTGCAAGTTTGTACTTGAACATGATAGAAGCTTTTGATTAAAAAGATAAAATTATCAATTAGCGCTATAGTTGACTATTAAAACTTTGCTTCAGGCAACTCGGCTGTTCAAGCTATATCTTTACTAATTAGCAAGGGTGTCCCAGAGTCCAACATTATATTTCTTAATCTTATATCTGTAAGTGATCGCCTTGTTTTCTTTTTTTAACTTCTTTAACCTGCTTGCTTCATAGATTTTTTGTTTTAAACTTCTGTCCAAACCTACTTGTTTTGCCAGGCACCTCAGGGAGTGCATGTGGTCTGCAAAAGATTTCCAAGAATAAAGATTGTGACATCTGAGATTGAAATTGGTTTAAATGAAGATTTTCGTGTCATTCCTGGAATGGGAGAATTTGGAGATAGATATTTTGGTACAGATGACGATGACCAACCAGTGATGGCACCTACAAAATTGACCAATTAATGGTTTCGGATTATCCATGAGTGGGGTTTTTGTTAATCAACTGGACTTGCTATGCGCATTATGTGCTGAGTTATGCAATTTCAGTTTTCATCAAATTTTGACATCGTTAAACCTACAATTTGAATCTCATTTTATGTCACGTTGGGTGGTTTAATCATGCATCTCCTGGTTCTATTATAAGTAGGAGTGTGATAACCCCCCTGTATAGATAAGTTACCCTTTTAATGCATGTCTCGAAGAAGGAGAAATTACAGGCATTAACTTGAATAATGTATCTGCAAATCCAGATATTTCACTCGAGATAAATTTACTTGCTTTTTTTTATTTTTTTTATTTTTTGGGTTATACTAATTTTTTATTTAACTTTCTATCGAATTTGTGCGCGGATATCCCTTTTAGGTTCTTGCTATTATAGAGCATGACATTTTAATGAAAGAAATCAAGAAATGCGCCAATAAGGGAAAGGCTGGTTATGAATTTGAAAGGGACATTGATATGGATAGTTAGAAGTAGTGGCTGAAATTAGTAGAGATAGAAGCATCCAAAAATTGCCAGTCTGAATATTTTGTGCATTCAAAAATTACCAGTCCAAAATTTGTCTATTTATATGTTTATTTTTTATTTCGTATTTTTTTATCTATCGAATCATTTATAAAAAATTATTAATTATTAAAATATTTAAAAAATTATAGAACTTAAAATAAAACACTCGAGATTCATACAGAAAAATTACCCTTTGGCAAGGTTTTTCTTTTTGTTATGACGTGAGCCTGTTCAAAATTTGGGAGAGCAAAGCGAAGTGTTTGGATGAGGGATCGATAGGGCTTTTCCCCACATTAGTGTTGAGGGTTCAGCTGATGTGAGTGAGGATAAATAGCTGACAGACTGCCACTTGGCTTGGAGAGTGATCACTCATTGCTTTATCCGAGGATGATAATCTATCTTGGGCTAATCTGCTTACACGTGTAATTTTTTTGGGTGTTAGGAGAATTCTGTTGGTATATTCCATTGGAGCTCTTATCTTATGTATCACTGCTTGTGCTGGTTTGTTTTCTTATTTTCGGTCCTCTGTATATCCTTTTTTATCCAAAATCCATACTAACAGCCCTAGCCATGTCTGCCTTCGTTGGAAAATATGCAGGTAATTTCTCACTTGCACACATAGGAGGAAACTATACAATAACCCGGTGCAATGCATTAACACGTACACATCTCCATTTGAATGTTTTTTTATATGTAGAAAATTCTTAAAGAGAGGGATTATGAGGTTCAAAACTCTAACCTTCTGCAAAATATGTATTTGACTTAACTTACACTACGAAACATGCATCGGTTTAGTTCAATAACATTGTTACTATTTAAGTTTACGAGTGCATCTCTCTTTTCTCATTAATGAAGTTGCCAACTACTGTCTACAGATGAGCTGATCAAGACTGCTAAGTACATTGCCACACCAGGGAAGGGAATTTTAGCTGCAGATGAGAGCACAGGCACCATTGGCAAGCGTCTTGCTAGCATAAACGTTGAGAACGTTGAGTCCAATCGCCAAGCTCTTCGCGAGCTTCTTTTTACCTCCCCCAATGCACTCTCATTCCTTTCTGGTGTCATCCTTTTCGAGGAAACTCTCTACCAGAAAACCTCTGATGGCAAACCCTTTGTTGAAGTCCTTCAAGAAAACAATGTCATTCCTGGAATCAAAGTTGACAAGGGCACGGTTGAATTAGCAGGAACTAATGGTGAAACCACAACACAAGGGTTCGACTCGCTTGGAGCCCGTTGTGCTCAGTACTACAAGGCAGGTGCTCGATTCGCCAAATGGCGTGCTGTACTTAAGATTGGTCCCACTGAGCCCTCAGAATTGGCAATTCAGCAAAATGCACAGGGCTTGGCTCGTTATGCCATTATTTGTCAGGAAAATGGTTTGGTGCCTATAGTGGAGCCTGAGGTTTTGACTGATGGGCCTCATGACATTAAGAAGTGTGCTGCTGTGACTGAAACTGTACTTGCTGCAGTTTACAAGGCATTGAATGATCATCATGTTCTTCTTGAAGGAACTCTCCTCAAGCCTAACATGGTTACTCCAGGTTCTAATAGCCCGAAGGTATTGATGCTTCCTTAATTTACCATTAAAATGCTTAATTTTTAGTCTAATTTAATTTCAATATATTACTATTACTAATGTTACACTGCATATTACTGCTTTTCAATAATGCAACTTGATAATTATTAATAATGGAAGGGATTAAAATTTGAAATTTTCATAAGATGTCGAGTTCGAAATTTGAGTGGAGTATAAAAATTAAATTATAATTCATTTAATTTTTGATGTATATTGATTGTCAAATATGAAATATCTATCTCGTAGTATAGCTATACACTATCTTTATATTATATAATAATGGGGCAAATTTTAAAATATACAAATCCAATAATAAGATACACTTGTGTTGACCGTACAGGTAACACCAGAGGATATTGCAGAGTTCACAGTCACTCCACTACGCCGAACAGTTCCACCAGCTGTTCCAGGCATCGTATTTTTATCCGGCGGACAAAGTGAGGAGGAAGCAACTGTGAACCTCAATGCAATGAATAAACTTACAGTGTTAAAGCCATGGACATTATCATTCTCCTTCGGCCGTGCTCTGCAACAAAGCACACTCAAAACATGGGCGGGAAAGAAAGAAAATGTTGGGAAAGCTCAAGAATCATTCTTGGTAAGGTGCAAGGCAAATTCTGATGCAACTCTTGGAAAATATACTGGTGGAGGTGCTGGTGGATTGGCTTCTGAGAGCTTGTTTGTTAAAGGGTATAAGTATTAATTAGAATTTAAAGGTCTCTCTCTTCATATGTTTTCAGTTTGCTACAATTAATATTTATACATCTCCTTTACATATTGATATTCACATTTGTAGTAGTCTATGTAAACTTTTATTTGTTGCTAAATTGTTTGAAATTATTATAAACATTATAGCTATGTTTGGTATACTGTGATTAGTGATTGATTGATATGATTCGGTCCGATATAATATTTGAAAATCTTCAAAGTTGAAAATTTTAAAAATTAAAATTTAAAACTATCCTATATATAAAAAAATTTCATATTATCTTATCTTAAAAATTCATAACTGTTTAGTTCTAAAATTCAATACACCCGTTACTAACATCCATCAACTAAAATTTTTTAATGCAAAATTCTATCAACTAAATTTTTTTAAGATAAAAGTATATTATAAAAAATATAAAAATTTAATTCATAAAAAAATTAATATTTATTGGTTTAATATATGTGTAATAATAAATAAAATCTGATACTAGTGAAATTATTGTTATTTAATAAATTGTTATTTTAAAAATAAATTGTTATTTAATTTTTAAAATTATTTAAATTAATAAAATAATTTTTTTTTTATTTTATAAAATTAATTTTTTTAGTTCATAATAAAATATTATTTAATCACTTTTTTTTACTTTTTCTTTTTTGCCCTTTAATTTTTTTAGAATAAATTTATTATTTAGTTCATCAAATTTGCTAAAATTAATAAAATAATCATTCTATTTTAAAAATTAATTCTTTAATCCATAATAAAGTATTATTTAATCCATCTTCTTTCACTTTTTTCTTTTTTCTTTTTCATTTTTCTTTATTTTCTTTCCAATTTTTTTTTTTCATTTTCTTTCATTTTTCTTATTTTTTTCCTAATTTTTTTTTTTCATTTTTCAATGATGTTATAATAATTATTAATTATTTCTAATTGAAATATATATTTGTTTCATACTTTTTATTATTTTTATATTTTTAAATAAAATTATTTTATTATCATAATATTCTTTATTAAAATTTCTGTATTCGTCCTTAAATATAAGAGGTATTCCTTTTAAAAATTTTGTGCCCGACTCTACTTAAGGGCCGATTATTTTGAAACCAAATATCTATAAAATAGTTTTGTTGTTTTATTTTAAGACTAAATATTAATAGAATAGTGATTAAACAATTATTGACGGAATACTTTTGTTAATATATTTTAAATTATAAAATTTTTTGTCAAAATTTTAAAAATTAAAATTAAAAAAACTAAATTTGAAATTTTTTAAGAAATTCTGTAAGTATTAAGCAGTGAAATTTTGAATTAAAGAAAAAAAAAGGCCAAATAAAAAAAAAATACCAATGACATTTTCATTGGTAAATGTTAAGTTATATGACACCACAACTCACTTCTTCCTCATTTTCTTCTTTTTTTCTTTTATTTATTTTTTTTCATTTATCTTAATCAAATAATTAAATTGTTATTGTTCTTCTTTTAATTTTTTTTCTTCCTCATTTTCTTTTTCTTCTTCTCTTATTTTTATTTTTTATTTATTTAATTTAAAATAAATAAGTATAGCTTTGTTATTAATTCATAATTTCAGTTTAAAATATTTATTATTTTAAAGTAAGGTTATTAAACTTAAATTTGTCATTTAATTTTATTGTTGTAGTTTAAATTAGTAATTAGTAATTTTAGCCTAAAGAAAAGGCTTGATATTATATTTAGGACAATTTCAGTAAATAAATCAGTTTAATTAATAATTTAAATTTGAATTAATAATAATTTCATTTTGAATTAGTAGTTTTAGCTATGTAGTTAAACTGAAAATTTTAGTTTAAAATAGTAAGTAATTTTATTAATTTGAATTAATATTAGTTTAATTTTAGTTAATTTTAATATTATTTTTATTTTTTAAATTTAAATTAAACATAGTGAAAAAATGTTTACTATTAAAAAATTTTTAAAAATATTTTTAACTGGTGGAATATTTAATAAAAAAATATAAAATAATTATGAGGAAATATTTAGAAAAAAAAAAATATTTTTCACAAAATTACCAGAGATCAAGCAACATCTATTTTTCGTCTAGAAATGTTTTAATTTATTGAACACTTTCTCAATTGTGAAGGCAATATCTTAGAGCAAACTTTTTTTTTTTTTTTTTTTTTTTAATTATATATATAATGTGATTGGTGAATAGAAGATTGTCAGGAAAAGTTGTGATCATGAAGTAAAGAAGGTAATTGTCAAGAAAAGTTGTGATCATGAACTATAGAAAATAAACAAAAAGAGAACCAAGTTTCTGGTCTTATATATAGGAAAGCTATAGCAAAACGTAATATTATTTATAGTTAATTAAGTTTATCTAAAAATGTTTCTATTTAAAGTTGCAGGAAAGATAATACTAAAAGCAAGTTCTTCATCATTGAAGGTGCAACTTCAATTTCATTATCTTTTATGTAATCTTGAACTATGAATGTTCATGAGACCATTTAAGAATCTATCTCAAAAAAAAAAAAAAAAAAAAAAAAAATGCTATTTGAGAAATATTTTATGTTTATTTTAAAGTTATTGCTTGATTGATTGTTTTATTCTCATGTTAACAAAAATTTAGAGTAGCTAATTTAAGGTCTACAATTTCAATTTTTTTTACTTTTTGTTTATAAATCTATGTAAAATCTAACTGAGAAAATAAATTTTATAATTTTTTAGAAAACTAAAATAGAAGAATATTCAATGATGTGATAAAATTTTATAGATTTTTATCATAAAGACTCGCACTAGCTATTATTAATAGTGGGGTAAAAACGTTAATTATTAATTAAAAAATGAGCATAAAGTACTCAAAGTATTATTAGCTTTCACGATCATACCATAATTATCATATTTTGAGAACTGTCGTATTAGTTATAATTTTATATCATTTAAGCCTCCAAAGCTTTAACTTAATTTAATTCTTAGTTTGTTTCATTTAATCTACTTCAATTTTTTTTTTTTTTTTTTTTTTTTTTATAAATGAATCCAGTCTACTTCATAAGCATATTATTTTATTAAATTAAATATAATTCAATAATAAAGAGATAAATGGTGTTTTGGTGAGAATAGCAAGCCATCGATCTTTAAGAAGTACGTAACAAAGATAAAACAAAATCTCAATACCCAAACTTCGTTGGTTAGTATCATAAATTCAATTTTAATATATAATTTTGATTAGCGGCGAAATCAGGATATCTTATCGTAGGAAACCTATTTTTTTTTTTTTAATTTGATCATATTCATCTCTAGAATATGTGTATATTTGTTGTTATAAGTCAGAATCACGTTCAAAATTAAATTTTTTTCTTGAGCTTTAAATTTTTTTTTTTTGACTAATTTCAATATATTATGAATTTTCAATTATTTTTTTAAATATCAATAGTTCAAATTTTTTTCATCTATAATTTAAAAAAGAAGAAGCAAAGATCCAAAATTTAAATCATTATTTACTTAATAATTAACAAAAAAAAATTTAAAATTACCAGACAAATTCCAAGTTATCAATTGATTCCAAATAATTTAAATATAATAATTCACAGGGTTAAAAATATAGAGTAAAAAAAATTTGAAAAACAGTACTATTAAATAAAATGAACAATTATATAAATCTCAAAACAAATGATTAGAAGATATAATTAATTATTTAATTTTATAATATATTTATGAATACATTGATTCTTAATTTTTAAAATTTTATATAATAACTAATTATATATTCACAAGAAAACAAAATAAGTAAGAATTGCAAATTTCAGAGAGACAAACTTCTCAATTATGTAGAGACGCATCAATTTTTTATTACATTATGAAGAGATGAATAAAGACGTAGCAAAAAAATTGTTTCATTGTAGAGAGATAAAAAGATGAAGCCACTTTTGGGCCTTTTTATTTTTAGAAAAATTTCATTACAAAATGTTTTGACTATGAAGGATGAGTATTTTTATCAAAATCCATTCAAAGCCGCTAAATACATTTTTCTAAAAGGATGATATTTCAAACTTTGGGATGGAACTAAAACCTCATTTCTATTATTAACTGGTTCTGCTAAATTTAAATATTTCAAAAAAGATCCAAATCATTTAGACCTAGCCTATTCAACCTGTAAAATCCAAAAGGTCATCCACCCAAAGGATTGGGGAGGTGAATTACACAGCCACATAACCTTTCCAACTGACCTGCACACCAGAATAAATCATTACTACTTATTCAACTATTGAGATTATTGACAGGCCTGATTCAATGCGTTTTTCATTTAAAATGAGACAAATAGTCATTCTTGGCTTTTTTTTAATCCGATAAATTTTTTCAAACCCTACCTCATATATCTTATTGGTTCATACAATGGTGAAATCACTTTGCGAATATGTCCGACACCTTAATTCCTGAAGTTTATCTTTGGTATGAACTATTTAATACCCATTTCAAGCCAAAAGATACAGAAGAGAAATTCAATCCCTTCCTCATGTTCTATATAAAATTCTTTCTTTCATGGATATGCGTTTGGTATTTTGCCTATCAGCATATTCAAGATGGATGAATATATCTCATCAGAGATTTAAAGTAAAATGGTGAGAAGCATTCAACAACACAATTTTAAAAAATTATGTTTATAATTGGCTAGTTAAGCACGATTATCTTCAGTACCTACCTTCTAGAAGCAATAACTTTTATGGCACACAAATCCTTTGCTATTCCAAAATTAGTAGCAGTCAAAACGGAGGAAGATTACTGTTAGGTTGATATTTTATCTATTTAATTAAGGACAATATTAAATAATTTATACTTATTTTAATTCCTTTTTAACCCATTGTAGCTAGTTAATATAAGTTTTAGTTGAATTTAATTACTAGGGAGCAGAGTTTAGTTTTAAGAATAATTATCAAAAAATCTGGAATAATTTGTGTGTTTGATAATAAATTGCTATTAAGGATAAATTGCATCCCAAATCTTAGTTCTTGTGCAGATAGAAATTTGGCAAAAGAAATTGACTTGAATATGATACAAGGAGGGTCGGACCGCTAAGCAAAGATCAGCCAAGTCGCAGGAAAGAAAATAGGCAAGTTTGGCATAGGAAGCTACGAGTCACAGACTTTATAACCGGGTGACCCGGTTACCTTGAGGTGCAGAACCGGTTATTTGTAGAAGGACCCGGTTAGCGCTTATACGATTCATTCACGCGCTGACTGGTTTATCAAGACCCGGTTTTTAACAAGCATGACTCGGTTTTCGAGGGAATTTTAGGGTTTTTTGGAATCTAAGCTCATCTTTCGGCTATAAATAGGGACCCTAAACTTCCAATAAGGAGATTGGAACTTTGGAGAGCTTTAGCAGCCGCCAAGAATTCCACAAAAACATAGAAACTAGATTTCTGTGATTTTTCCTTGGAGACTTAAGATTTATGCAGAATTTATTTCAAGATTTATTTTCTTCCATTCAGTATTTGTAAGGAGTATTTTGTTACAATATTGCATCATTGATTTATTGATAATTCTTATTGAGATGAGTTTTGAATTGTTTAATTTAATTATTATTCTTTCAATTTTCAGCATGAGTAGCTAAAC
>CANXYC011697655.1:0-15236 GCA_948193065.1 Aleurites moluccanus
TTTTTTTGAGTTTTATATATATATAATTATAATATAATATGTGTGTGTGTTTCTATATATATATATATATTTATATATATATATATATATATATATATATATATATATATTTGCATTGTATAATGTATTTTTTTTAAGTATGATTTAGAGTTTTTTGTCTATAAGAAGAAATCTTCTATTAAAATTTAACATTATTAATTCTAAAGTTTGTTGAATTTTTATGTCATTTTTATTTAAATTCTTAGATAATCATATCATTTAGGATATTTATATTTTACTAAAATTTGTTAAGAACATTACTAATATCGTAAGATTAAATTAAAATTTAATTAAAAATGAAAATTTCTCATATTATTATTATTATTATTAAAAGAATTACTTAAGCTATACAAATAATGGAAAGTATCGGAAAACTCAAGTTTTTTATTTTTATTTTTATTTTTATTATTAATAATTACCCTAAATTATATCAACCTATATATTAAATGTCTAAGAAAAGAAATACTTAAATTATAAATTATTGTACAAAAATTTTGATTCTTGAGTACAGAAACTTAAAAACACACATATATATAATATAACCAAAACTTATTAGTTAGGTTAGATATTTTTTATGGTAGTGAATTGTTGATTTAATATTGTCAAAATTTTTAATATTTTATTTTAATTAATTAATTTAATTTACGAATTATAATATCAATCAATTGATTGATACATTAAAATTCTTATTATTGTATATAGTTGATGAAATAATCTTATATTCAGTTATTATTTTTTATTTTGATAGATTAATTTTACTAAAATAATTAGAGGTAAACTTGTTATTTAATATTGGCTAAAAATTATTAATAAAAGATAATTTTTTATATATAAATTATAATTATAATATATTATTTATGATTAATATAAATTTATTTATTTAAAAAATTAGATAATATATGTATAAAAATTTATTAATAATTCTCACAAACTAAACTTATATGAAATAATCTTATTAATTCTTTTTCACTACATTGTATTTTTTAAGTTTCAATAAAAATATATATATATATATATATATATATATATAGGTATAGGGGTGCTTGAAAAACGAAAAATGTTTTTTTTTTAGTATCTGTCAAATTAATTTAAAATATCATTTTAAAATTTAAAAAAAAATTAAACTAGACATGTTAATTATTTTTTTTTTTATTGTCTGCCAAATTAATTCCAAATATCATTTTAAAATTTAAAAAAAAAATTAAACTAAACATATCAGTTATTTTTTTGAAATATCGTTTTTAAAACTTTATTTTCTAAAAGATTTTTATCCAATTCCAAAATAAATTTTTCACCCAAACACCCTCAATGAAATACCTTTTTATTATTCTTTTAATTGGTTCATACACAGGATTTCAAAATTTTAAACATCCATTTCTAAGTTTATTTTTCAAGTAATTAAATAAAATTTATTAGATTAATAATTACATTTAAAAATATATTATATTAATAGAAATTAGAATTATTCAAATACATAAAAATAGAAAAAAAAAATAAATTATTTGTGTACTAATGCAGAAAAATAAAATCCTGTACTAAAAATTGAATTCTATTCACAATCCTAGGGCGTGCCAAACATGCTCGAAAGGTGCAATTAAATCTCACCACCTGAAAACTTCAACTATCAATTCTACTTGCAAGCATCTATAGACAGTCCAGCAAAAACTTAAACCAACAAATCCTGCTATCGAATCGAAAGCTATCAATGATTCCCAGCTTAAGACCTTTATCAAAAAGAACTAGGAGCACCATTAATTACATTAATATACTGCTCACCACCAACTATATAGGTATCAAATTTAGAAAAGAAACACACAAATGCCTTAGTCAAACATTCCATCCTGCCATACGGCATATGAATCATTCCATGGCAAAAACATTCTATCCCTGCCAATTTGGAGGGGGGAAAATGCTACTCCAAAGGCATCGCCTCACACCCTTCATATAAGCAGGACAAATCTATGCACAAAAAAGCTAAACTAAGAAAAACTGGCAAAATAAGCACTAATTACTGCAATCCACCATTATCAAATAGAAATTATCTTAATAGAAATGAAGAATTAAAAAGATTTAAATAGCAATAGAACACATTCTCATAACGCATTCTCATATGTGGGAAATACCCAATATAACATGGTCAAAAGGTCCAACTTAACAAAAATGAAGCATCAAAATATTCAGAATATTCCAGTGGCAATTTCAAAACTGAGAGAACTGAACACTTAGGCCCTAGCTGCAACACCAGTTCCTGCAGGACGAGCTCCTTGCCCGGGTTGACCTGGCTGTCCAGGCTTTGGCAGGTCATCCTGAAATAAAAAAGACGTAAAACCAATAAATAAATTTTGAAATAAACCATGAAAAACTATATATTAGCAACACAAACTGAAGTGGAGCAAGAACACTCTTCACAGTTCATTAAAGATAAATGGAAAACTGCTACATTATTAAAAATATTTATAAAGAAAACTAGGCCTAATCAAATGATCAAACCCTTTTACAATTATGCAAATTAACCAACCCATACCTCAAAAGTTTCCACACTCAGCAATACCTTATAATGTAATATAAATGACGGGCAACAAGTGAATATCCTTTCAAAAGAGCGAGTATAAAGATTTTGTTTTTGGTCCAATCTTAAGAATCAACATAAAACCAGTAAAGGATAAAGCAACAAAGCACATCTAAACATGGAAAATGAAAGCTGAGTCCTAAAAAACGGAACAAATAACATGGTAAAAGTAATACCCTGCGCCTGAGGAAACGCTGCGGTGGCTCACGGTTCCTGCGCTCAGAGCGAGAACGAACCCTCACCACCCTAGAGTGAATGGCACAGGAAACGCAATATTGCATCTTCAAATACAACTTGGGAAGAACATATCCTAAAATATCATTCAAATCAAGCCACAAGTATTCCATCTCACACCAGAAAACATCAGATTGAGAGAAATTAGAGAGACACATACCATCATAAACACAAGAATCCTGAACGTCCCTCACTGCAGCTTGCTCGACAATGTTTCTCACTAGAAATCTCTTGATTGCTTTGTCCTTTTAGGTTTACCAAATAGAAAATCAATCACCAAATCAAGATTCATTAACATTAATGGGTGGTGGTGGTGGAGATGGTTACCTTAGGACAGCATTTGCCACAGTTGGAGCAGCGAATGAACTTAACGTGGCCACGTCCATGCTTGTTGCGGCCACCATTTCTTCTCTTAAATGTCTGACGGAAGTAAAAGAACAAAAAAATAAAAGTGGTAAAATTGTTAGTATTTTGAGATTGAGATGAAGATGGGAGAGAGAGAGGCGGCGATCTTGCTTACCATGGCTGATGAACAACGATAGGCGGCGGCGGATTTCTAGATTGAAACTTGTTTTTTGTTTTTATTTTTTTAGATTTAGGGTTTACGAAAAAAAGAGATGAATAAGTGAGGTGGTTATATAGTGGAGAATTAGGATTAAAGCAGGCTCAATGCGACGGTCTAGATTCAGTTACCTGTTTGATTTGACAGTGGAAATTATACAGGGTGTTTAAATATAATTATGAAATTAAAAAACTATATAATAGATTTTGAAAAAGATTTAGAATATTATCAAAATTAAATTTATTAAGACAGAGTCATATAATTTATAAATTTTTATATTGATAAAATTAATCTTTTATTTATTTTAATTAAATTTTTTTTATATAATATTAAATTTTCTCATTTTTTATATAAATTAATTTCCATGTAAATATGCATGCCTCATTACTTATTATCATTGATTATTTTCTTATTTCATTAAAATATTTGTTTATATATATTTAATTTTTATATGACATTATTTTATTCTTATAAAAATTTAATGGTAACAAAAAATTATTTTTGTGGTATATTTATTTTAATCTACTAGCACAAATTTTCTTTTTCAAAGTAAAAATATAGATACATAATAAACATTCTATAAAAATAAATAGAAATAACATTATAATATTAGATAATTTCTTAGGATGACAAAAAATATATTAATACTTCATAATCTTTTTTATCTTATATTATAAAACCTCAAATATTTTTTTTCTTACTTATTTTTGTTTTTTTATTAAGTACTTTATATAAAAGTAAACTATATTTTAATTGTTAATTTTTTTTATATATTTAAGAATTTAAGAGTAATTTTTCTCAAAACAAGTTTAGGAATAACATAATAATTTTTTCTTATTAACTAATTAAAAATTCTTTTATAATATATATTTCTTTAGACATTAAAAGTTTTATTTCTTTTAAATTTTCTAGTTAATAGATTTATTTTTATATGAATTATACATATATAATATACAGAAAAACTTATATATAAATAAGGAAATAAATTAATTATAGTTAATGAGAGTTTTTAAAATGTAAAAAAGGAAGTTTTAGTTAAAACAAATAAAAAGTTAATATTGTCAATGCAAAAGTAAAAAATTTTAATCGCATTTGCTCTAATAAATTTAGTTCTGACAATATCAATATTCTTTAAAAAAAATAATGATTATAAAATTAAAAATTAATAATAAATTGTTTGGATTTATAAGTATTTAAATCAATTTTATTAAGAATTAAATGATTATAAAAAAAATAAAAAATTCTACAGAAATTTTTTTATAAAAAATAGATTACACTTTCCAACTTATTTTTTCACTTTAAACACATTCTCAATTCCTTTTTAAAGAATATTTAAATACTTCAATTTTCACTTAAAAGTTAAAAACTTCTTAAAACAGTCTTTTTAAGAGATTATTCTCATTTTTTAAGAGGATCTAAACACTTCCAAAATATTTCAACAACCGAGATTTAAGGCCTTTGAGATAATTTTTTGATATGATTGTCTGGATTTTTTTTACGAAATAGAGCACTTGGATTAATTTGCTTCTTAAATATATTAATCTAATGGCTCATAATTAATCACTATTTTGAATTTTTTTTCACATATTATAATTTAAAAAGAATAGTGAAATTAAAATAAAAGTAAACAAAATTAACATAACTTGGTAGCACATAAAAAAAAAAGGTAGAAAATAATAATAATAATAATAATATAAGAAATGAAGTATTAAAAAAAAAGAAAACCAAAACCCACGTTAGTTTGTTCGGTATTAAATTTTAACTTTTGAAATCCCTTTTGAACTCTTAAGATTTTACAAAATCATGACTTTGAAAAAGCTAAAAAATCAAATTTTTAAAAAAATTAAGGTGCGAGGAGCTCAAATAACATGCAAACTTAGGTCTAAGTCAAAACAACAGTTGATCAAATTTAGTCCTGGAATATCTACTTAGTTATTAATTTCATTCATGTTTCTATTTAGTTTTAGGATTTTCATGTGTTTTCTTTATTAGCAGTTAGCAAATTCTTTTAGTTGTAGTTGATACTTTCTTTTAATAGTGGTAAGCATTTTTTAGCAGTGATAGGTAATTGTGTTGCATTTATATTTTATTTATTTATTTTCACTTGCTTTTATATGAACAAGAAACTAAGGAAAAGATAGAAGTAGAATTTTAATTGAGTTCGTAAAACTCAAAGATCATAGCATTCTCTCATAATAAACTCTTAATTTCTTATTATCCAAAATACGTAAAAAAGGCAGAAAATCCACTTAACACTTATTAGATAATCCAATTCTAAATTATCCAAAAAAAGGACCTGTAACTCAATCTTACTTGAGGGCCTCTATCAACTTAGGATCAAAGCAAGAAATTATGGATGAAAAGAGTTTGTAACAAAAAATTGAATATTTTATACTAATGTATAAGAAGGACAAGGAGCAGAAAAAGCGGAGAGAGAAAGTTCCTGATAAGAGTTGTCCGGTTAAATTGAGACGCTAAAACAAGAGATGGCTTCTGCAAAGTTAGAAGATGTTCATACAACAAAGAGCAGTATTTCTCATGATAAGGGAAAGGATAAAGTTGCTAAAGCATTTGAGGAAATTATTGTGTATAAGTACACCAAATTGAACTTTCATTCCTATAATGGTTCTGTGGATCATTGAGTTGGCTTAATAGACGTAAGCTTTTTTCAACATTAACAAACTCCAAAATAGGATAAAATGGAGTTGGCTTCATACCATATTAAGGGAGAAGTTTAAATCTTATTCATGAAAATATCAAGAGATAATCCAAACCTAACATGGGAAGCATTCAAACCTTTCTAAAATCTATGTTTTCAGCATGTAGTTAAAGAAAATAAATTGCACGAGTTATCTAAACTTTGCCAAACTAGTTATGTGATAGATTATCAATGATGCTTAAAATAATTATTAGAACTGTGCTCTCACTCAAAAGTAAGAGGTGTAAATCTTTATCAGTTATTTACAAGACTATATTACTGTAGAAGTGGAATTATAACACCCCTAGGATCTTACCACTACCATGAATCTTGCAAAATAATATGAGAGGAGAGGAAGTTGCTAAACTGTAGAATAATTTCAAAGGAATACAATAGATAATTTGTTAGAAACTCAATCCGTTAAGAGGTTAAACAAAGAAGAGATTGAGGAATAACAAACAAAGGGGATTTGCTTTAATTGTGATGAAAATATACATATATGCGCTCATTAGTGTAAGAAACTAGTTTTGTTGGAAGTGTTTGATGAACATAATTTTGAAGTGAAGAGGCCGCCCTACTACATCTCATGATCACTAGCGCACTTTCGAGCATGAGAGAGATGTCAGGAGCTCATATGTGTGAGGCCTCACCCAAGTATCGGTCCGATTTGCTAAGAATCAAAATGCTCATTCGGATCTGATCTCACGATTGAAGCTGTTATCGCTCATTTGGGAAATTATTTCTTTATTTTAAAAATTTATTTTGAAAGTTGCCACCTTAATTTATTTTTGATTGGAAAAATATAAGATAAAAATCTATAATTTGACTCTAATTTCATTTATTTATCCTAATAGAAAATGCACTAGTCTTTGAAACCAAAGGGGATTCGGGGACTAGGTTTTCAGTTTATTGAACACAAATTGTTTGGCTTATTAATATAAGAATAACTTGAAAAATAATTTAATGAACAATTAAATAATGGATGATAATATAATTGAATGGATGAAATGACAATTAATAAAGAAATATAAATATAAAGAACACATTACAAATATTTGAATAAAATTAAAAGGCACAACATAAATAATTAATTACAAATAAAATCAAATATATGAGTTATTTTCTTTAGCCCTTATGGGATTTTAGAAAAATCACACATTTCCCAAAGTATAAAACAAAAGTAAAATTAAAAGAAAATTGAAGAGAAAGGAGTTGTTTATTTTATTTTGGATTTGCCACTTGGACCAAGTGTGCCTGCGTATCCCTTTGAATGAGAATCAAAACCCACGCAGGTGTCCCTTTTTGCAAAGGGGTTAATTTGATTTTATCATGTTTTTGAATTAAGGTGCTTTACCTTAAATTAAAAGAAAAAGAGGAAGAGTTAGTTATATGCTTTACCCGACGTCTTCTTGACTTGGGAATGTAGGACGGGTGGAGAAACTTGCCGGATTGAAGTTTCACTTTCCTCCAATATTAAGGAATTCTCCTTCTTTATTAAATCTAAGCTATTTCAATTAAACTGATGCAAACAAAATTAGCAAAATTGATAAATAAATGCAAATCAAAATTATTAAATGAAAGCAAAATAAACACCAATTTGAAATCCCAATGGGGATTAAATTGGTCGGACAAAACTAAGGAGGAATTACCCTAGGAGAGTTTATTGAGGGAGAAATAAGAAAGGAATAATAGGATAACCATCAACTAATATTCCATGTCTCTCTGTGTTTAATAATGGTGCGGGAAAGACTGCTTTTATATGTTGGGGGGTGAGGAAAAATGTCACAAAATTTCAATGTGGGATTTTGGAGTGAAAACTGAATTTTGGACGAGTCTGGGCTTGTGGTACTGCAGAGCTCTTTTGCGGTGCAGCAGAGCCTCTTTGCGGTGCCGCAAAGCTCCTCTGCGGTCTCGAGCTGCTTCTTCTAATTTCTCGACCCGTTTTGGGTCTGTTTTGCTTTCTAGGGGTCCTGACTTCTGATTTACGGTATACCCCAGTCCAAGGGTGTTGAAATATGAGTTCACAACATGACAATCTAATTTAGTTCTAAGTCAAAACAACAATTGATCAAATATATCTAAAATATATTAAAGAGGCGGAAAATTCACCAAACATCTAGCCTTATATGATTCAATTTTAAATCCTTCAAAAGAAGAACTTATAACTCAATATTACTTAAAAGCCCCTATCACATGGTTTATCAAAAGCAAATATCATTTAAAAAAAAATAGAAAATAATTCAAAAAATAATTTTCAAAAATAAATTATAACTTAGTTTTAATATATATATATATATATATATTCTTTTATAATACTCCATTTATAAAGATTGTTGATATTGGCTGGAGTGCAATTTATGTCGATTTAAAAATAAATTTTAATTCTCATTTTCATGACAATTATTATGTATTTTGTTCCCTTTCTTATAATTATTAATTTTCTAATTAGAATAACACTTAATTTTTTTTAGGGAAAGTGCCAACCATGAGATGGTATTGCAATTAGTGAAGCTGACTAAAAAATTTCAACTCCTTTCAAGAAAAGAGAACCATAGCTCACAGAACCAGGAAATATGTGTTATCTTTGGTATTTCTGGACATTGAGCTAATATTTATTTTATAATTTATGACTCTTATACAAGAAAAGAAGAGCAAGTCAATGCCTTAAATGACTTCTAACCAGGGGTGCAAAATAACCCTTACTCCAATACTTATAACTCTGATTGGAGAATCATCTTAACTTTACATGGAGAACAAATACATGGCCACCAAAGACAATACCACCACCACAAGCTCAATATCCAACTTACCAGAGGCTAACTCAATTTCAAGGCCAAAGCTTAAATTAGAACCATTAAATTAACCTTTCTTGGAGGATAAATTGAATGCCTTTATGAAGACTACATATTTAAACCATGAAGAAAATAATAAGAGGTTTGATTCTTTAGAGGCCTCAAAAAGAAGAGTAGAGATCCAAGTTGGGCAACTTGCTAGCCAAATGCAAGCTCATCAAAAAGGAAAATTGTCAAGTGAGAAGGAAGATGAGGAAATTAAAAGTGAAACTTCCAAAGTAAGCGAAACAATTGGAGAAGCTATGTAAGGCTAAAGATCCTCATAAACTTCCAATGATTTATCCAAAATAAAGCCAACATAATTTTGAAAAGGTTAAAAGTAATTATTCTTTTAATGAAATATTTAAGGCTACTGCTGAATTATCTTCTTTTGAGATGTGCATGAATGACCCAACTTGTAATGAACTCTTTAAAGAAATGCATTTAAAGATGGAAAAGCTGGAATTGGTAGAGAAGATAATTGTTTTAAAGAAAATTCTTTAACAACAACTACCACCAAAATTAGAAGGTCTGGGTAGCTTTGAGTTGGAATTATCTTTTGGCCAAGTTAAGGAAGCAAAAGGTATGCTTGACCTAGGATCAATTATCAATCTATTGTCTTATGAATTATTTAATAATCTTAACCTAAGATAGTTGAAGCCCACAAGGATAGGTCTATAATTGGCAGGTAAATTATTAAGGTTCCCTAAGGGAACTTTAGAAAATATCCTAGTAAGTGTAGGGGGCTGAATTGTTTTAGTTGACTTTATGGTAATGGACATTGATAGTGCTCCTTTTTAGGAATTGGTGATACTTTTGGGTAGACCTGTCATGGCTACCATTAATACTATAATTGATGTTAAGAATGGAATAATAATAATGACAGTCTTAATTAAGACTTGTATTTTCTTTATTATTGACAGAATTACAAGAGTGTTAAATGAACCACCAAAAATTAAAAAAAGAGATGCTAATATAGACACCAAATTTTGGTATATCGTGAGTCGGAGCAGAAACCCAATGATGAGACATCATGTACCGAGATGCAAGATGAAGTTGCTTGTTAGAAAGTTATTTTGACTTTTAATATGAAAATATACCGGTAAGGTTGCTAAAACTTTTGAAGTTAGCAATTGAGTATCATGGCTAATATTTTATTTTTAAAAGTATTAAACTGTCATTTAAATTTATTTCGGATGGTTTTGGGCCAAGTTCGGAGGCCTGAGAAGAAAATAGGCGTGTGAGAGACCGACGGGCCCATGCTTGCCACAGGGCTGTATGACCTAACCAAGGGCTGAACCTCCCTACAGCAAGGGCACACTACCCTGCGCCCTGGGCACGCACCAGCGGGTTGTTCTAAGCTCGTTCTACCACTTTCTGATCCATTTTTTCCTATTTTGAGTCCCTCCAAACTTGTTTTATTGCCTTATTAGTGTTTTATTAAAAAAGAAGTTTTCAATTAAAAATAAATAAGTAAAGTTGCAAATGCTTTGTTTGCAAGTTATTTAAATTATTTTAGATTTTTATTTTATTTTATTTAGGAAAATGAAACTAATATGGGATCTAGTTTAACTAAATAGGAGAATACTTGGCTTGCACGTAAGTATTCTTTCTATTTAGGAGAGAGTGAAGGGGTCTCTTAGTGTCTATAAATACCTCTTCACCTCCTTTTGAAAAGGGGGTCGAATTTTGAAGGATCAAAAAATTGATTGAGTTTTGGGGTTTGAGAATTTGAATTCAAAACTTTTATTGAACTTTTGAAAATTTGAATTAAGATACTGAATTTGTTTTTATAAAATAAATAATTTGAATTTTAAGAAACCTTTGATTAAAAGGAACTTGTTGAACTTCCTGATTTAAAAGTTAACAAAAAGGCTTGCACCTTTGAAAATTACCATTGAAACACATTTTTTTAAAATCCAAAATATGTTTAGATCTTCTTGCAAAGAATACATCAAGAAAGTTCTTGATTGTATTTTTTAAGGAAAAGAAGCATATTTATATTGAATCAAGAGTTGATTCAATCACTTTAGGTGAACAAGCAACCAATTGAGCATCAAAGTACTTGAGTTCAAAACCTTTTCACAATCATCAAAAGTAAAGCCTGAGGGCGAATCGCTTGAACTTGGTATATCAAGGTTTAATAAATTTATTTTGTTAAATTCTCTTGATTTAACATGTGAAAGTTTGTGTGATTATATAGACTTGTTATGATCCATGTCATACAATCCATGTGATCAATGTTATGTTTGTATATGTGTTTATTCTTTTTATATAAGATTATTTGCAATTGAGAATATATATGATTGGTATGCAATTGAGTTTAGTTTGAATGGATTTTAGACTTTCTTTATAACATGATCCACCATGGCATGAAATAAACACTCACTTTTAAATTAGACTACTTTATGAATCAAAACATGTATTTGAACTTGTTTATAATATACTAAGGCACTTAGAATATTGAAATTAATGTATATTGAGTGAACATGGTCGAAAAGGGCACTGAAGTCAATTCACCATTAAGCAAAAATGGTCAAAATGGCCACAAGAGTAGCCCATCCCTTATGTAGGGCTGGATTGCCCTATGTGGGCCCTTGTTTAGGGCGGTCGGCCTAGAGTAGAGCCGTCTCTAATTCTTACACTTTTGTGATTTTTTTTCTTTCATACTTTTTCATGTTTAAATATTTCATATGATTCATGTATATTTATAAATCTTATTAATATGCATATAGGATATCTTTAAATTGTACTAGAAGTATGTTTATATCATGGACATTAACTTGCTACTGATTTAATATCAATGTTGTTAAGTTGTTTAGTATGCATTCTAAGCAAGAAAATTGGCATGTTTAGCTTGATGTAATGAATATGACATGGCTAAATATTTGTTAATGGCATTAATATGAGTATATTAGAATGTTTAGCTACTACTATGATAGATCATTATGATATATGACTTATTTTGGTATGATCATATGAGATTTAGCATGACCATCATATGGTATGAATTGTTTGTTTTTAAATAAATAAGTGATTATATAATAAAGTTAGCTACTTTTTAATAAACATTTTGAGTAAATAACATGTATATCAAATTCAAGTATGATAATTATAATGAATAAAATAAAGCATGATGGTTATATGAAAACTTGCTTGTTATTTGCCATATGAGTTAGTGATGTGAGCATGCTTAGAAAGCCATATTGAATAAATTATTTTAGTTGGCTATTGTAATATCTGTCATTTTTGGGTTATTTTATTAATTGAATATTTGATGGATTTAATTAATTGAAGATATGAATGTTGAGGAAATCCAGAAATTTCTGGTTGCAGGGTGGATTTTGTGAGGCTAATTGCATGATCTTAAAGAAATAATTTGGTAAAATATAAAATATAAAAGTTGTAGGTGCATATCTTATCTTTAATTCTGTAAAATAGTTTGGTAAAATTCTTTGTGTGTGAGAAGTTATGCTTCCTTGAGCAGGACCTATCTGGTTCATTATTTTTGTAGGAAATCTGAGTATGTTTGAATTTTTTGGGAATGACTGAGACTGTTTGAGCCAAAAGTGTAAACATGAGGAATGTTCCTTTATGTTTTTTGTTATTGTATGTAAAATTTTAGGAGATTTGGATAAGTATAACTCAGTGGAGAGTAGAATTACTCAGATCTGTTCGGATGGATTTTGGGTAGTAAGTCAGGGTGGAATTTAGAGAGTCACCATGGTCTGTGTAGTTATTTTAGTGATTTGAATTTTGGATATGTTAGACTTCTGGATGTCTATTTTAAGTGACAAAAAGAATCAGGAAGTTTGGATGTTTGTAGCTCATTTGCGAGCTGGTTAAGTATGAGTTGTCGAGGAAAGGTTTCAGCTCAGCAGAAATTGGTATTAGCGAGCCGACAAATGCGAGGTGGCATTTGCGAGCTAGCGAAGTGGCGAAGTGAAATTGCTGAGGTGGAATTATGCTAAGAGGGAGATAGGCGGGCAGAGTTTGGCGAAGAGGAATAGGCGAGGTGGCATTATGTGAAGAGGCATTACAAAGGTGGCATATGCGAGGCGGCTTATACGAAAAGGAGTTCGTGAGGAGAGTTTGGCGAGGCAGCAAATGTGAGGTGGCATATGCGAAGTGGGAATTGCGAGCTGGCTTATGCGAGGTAGCATTGCCGAAGCGGATTGGTGAAGTGGGAATTGCGAGGTAGCATTGCCGAAGCGGATTGGAGAAGTGGGAATTGCGAGCTGGCTTATGCGAGGTAGCATTGCCAAGGCGGGTTGGCGAGGTGATCTATAATATCTGCCATTTTTGTAGTGTTTTTATTGATTTTTGTATGTTTGGAGAATCTATTAAATTTCAAATATGAATGTTGAGAATTTCAGGAATTTCTATGTTGGATGTTGCAGGACTTTGTGATGATTATTTCATATTCTCAAAGACATAATTTGGTAAAGTGTAAAACATAAAAGTTGTTAAATTATGTCTTAGTTATAATTCTAAAAAATATTTTGGCAAAATTCTGTGTGTGTGATGAGTTGTGTCTATTTGAGCAAGGCTGGTCTGGTTGAGAGTTTCTGTAGGGATGCAGTGTCTGTTTGAAATTACTGGGAATGACTGAGGTAGAATTAGCTAAAGGTGTGAACATGAAAAATGTTCCTTTGTATGTTGAGATGATGGATATAAAATTTCAGAATTTTTGGATAAGTATATCTCAGTAAAGAGTGATTTGTGTCAGAGTTATTCGGTTAGATTTTGGGGCAAGAGTTTGGGTGACTTTTGGAGAGTCACTACGGTCTGTGTGTTGGTTATTTTGATTTGAAATTTTGATATGTTGTGCTCCTATATGTTGATTTTAAGTGATAAAAAGAATTAGTAAGTTTGGATAATTGTAGCTCATTTGCGAGCTGGCTAAGTGTAGGATGTTCAGGCAGGAATTTAACTTAGAAGAATTTGTTATGGCGAGCTAGCATAATGCGAGGAGGCATTTTGCGGAATGGCAATGCGAAGTGGCATAATGGCAAAGTGAGTTTGCCAAGGTGGCAGTTGGAGAAGAGGAAAGGTGAAGAGCTTTGGCGAAGAGGATAAGGCAAAGAGCTTTGGCAAAGAGGATAAGGCGAGGTGGCATTATACGAAGAAGCGTGATGCGAAGAGAGAATGTACGAAGTGGCAGTTCGCAAAGAAGCGAAGAAGCGAAGAGGCGAAGAAGCATTGCCGAGGTGGCATATGCAAGGAAGAGTTGCGAGGAGAGTCTAGCGAGGCAGCATACGCGAGGTAGCATATGCGAACTGGAATGTACGAGGCAGCATTGCCGGATCAAGAATGGCGAGCTGGCAAGTGTGAACTGGGAATGCGAAGTGGGATTGGCGAGCTGGTTAGGCGAGGTAGCTTTGCCGAGGTAGGTCTGGAGAGGCGAGCTGGCTAGCGTATTTTTGGGGCAGTGTCTATTTAAACTCAGCAACTCTAGTAGCGATTTTTCACGATTTTTTTCCTCTTCTTCCTCTTTTGTTAAATTCAGTCTTTTTCTCAGATTTGTTTCATTTTATATTCTAAGGCATTAATACTCAGATTAATGCAATAGACTTCTAGATTAGTCTTTATTAAGGCAGAATCATTAAGATTTGAGCAGAAATCTCAGAATTTCAGGTTGAAGAAAATAAGGTAAATTTTCTTCCTAAGCTATTTTTTTTGGATTTATTTAAGTCTATGGGTTAGGATAATTAATTCTGGGTACATAGAATTTATTGCTAGTGATCTGAAGCTATTAATGATAATTAATGTGTGAGAAATCTGGAGGTTGAGACTGCCATGAACAGTAACTCTGAAAATTTAATGCAAATTAAATGCAGTTTTTCTTTAAGAGATAAATGAAATTGTTGTTGGAAATTAAGAATAGAGATTCTAAGATAATTAATTAATGGGAAATCATGTTGAATATTATTGGTTTAGAGAAACCCTAATTTTTATATATTTGAGGAATTTCTTAGGAGAAGAAATTCGAAATTGATTGAGGAATTAATTGAGCAGAATTCTAAGGAGGAAATTAAGAGAAATTTGTGTAAGAGGTAAGTATGAATATTTTATTTGATTATTGTTCTTTGAAATTAAAATGACCAAAGTATTCCTATATTGATTATCCTATTGCATATATATATATTTATATACTTGGATAATGTGAATGGCTTGATCAATATTCTTGGATCAAGTCTATATGTTTCTTGCTTGTAAACCGAATTGAATAATGTTATATGATGATGGTCTTGCGACCAATATGCTTCTTATGATTTTGAAACCCATGACCCATGGATAGAA
>CANXYC011697830.1:0-13325 GCA_948193065.1 Aleurites moluccanus
GGGTATTTGGCCGAACCAAGCTAGAGGTTTTGGTGTTTAATGGCTGAAATTTTTGCTTAAGGAAGAAGAAGAAGTTGATTTTTATCCATTTACTTTAGACATGATCCAATGGTTTAGGTTCTATAGTAATCTTTGTGAAATCTATCAATCCAACCATCCATTCTTCTTACTTTAATCCTATTGGTTCATCCAAAGTCAACTTAAATAGGTTACACATACATCTAACACACCAAATCACAAACCAAAGGCAATGATTCCATACATTGAGCTTAAATTAGCAACTTTGCTACCTACTCATCTAACCATCCAATTTAAAGTCATTTGATCCAACGGTCGGATTTAATCAAGCCTAAATTAATACCATATGGTTGCACACACTTGATAACTCCATATTATAAAGGAAATGACCAAAATACCCCTAGTGCAACCGAAACACCGAAATCACGCTACGTACCGATAACGATTTTTTGACCGGGATTATTTCTTAAACTACTGCTCAAATAAATAAAATAAGGCCAATTTCAAGTCTTTAAATTATTTTCTCTCTTTAAATATGATATTAAATCCATAAAATTCCGACAGGCGAAAAATGACCATTTTGCCCCCAGTTCACCAAAAACTCAAAATTTACCGATTAAGTCCTAGTAGCCTCTGGACTATTCCTATGCCTAAAACTAATTCAAATAACATGCATAAATTCCAATTCCATGCATAAATACATATTAACATCACAATATAAAGAAATCGAAAATCTACCCCCGAAGATCTCTATATAGGATAAGTTCAGGTTAGGCTGAGGTGTTACAAAACTTCAAATGCTATATTAGAAATGTGCATTTAGTTTATATTGATGCTAACCTCCAAGGACCCAAAAGTATTTGGGTACCTAAAAATAGATGAACTTCATAATTTGTAGGTTTGCTTGAAATTCGTAAGGAAAGAAAATTCATGGTATTTGGATAGTGGATGTTCAAGGCATATGACCAGTAATGCAAGTCTTTTCACAAACTTGAAAAAGAAGAAAGGAGAAAAGGTAACCTTTAGAGACAAAGGTAAAGGTAAAATTATTGGAATTAGGCAAATTGGTAAGAACGAAAAACCCTCTATTGAATATGTGTTGTTGGTTGATGGATTGAAGCATAACTTGATTAGCGTTAGTCAATTATGTGACATGGGAAACAAAATTTATTTTACTTCTAAGAAATTCTATGTAAAGCATTTGAAGGATAAGAAAATTTTGTTTGTCAGATATAGAATTGGCAATGTCTATATGATTAATATAAATAACATGCATAATGATAATACTAATTGTATGGTTTCTCTATGTGATGATGTCTAGTTATGGCATAGGAGACTTGGACATGTTGGCATAGATCATATTGACAATCTTAAGACAAAAGAGCTTGTAATTGGTCTCCCCAAGGTCAAGTTTCTTAAAGATAAAATGTGTGATGCATGTCAAATAGGAAAGCAAGTCAAAAGTTCTTTTAAAATAAAAAATATTGTTTCTTCTACTAGACCTCTAGAGCTTTTGCATATAGATTTATTTGGTCCTTATAGGACATCTAGTCTTGGAGATAAAGAATTTACATTTGTCATTGTTGATGATTTTTCTAGATTTACTTGGGTATTATTTCTTGCTTATAAGGATGAAAGTTTGAAGGAGTTTAAATCTTTTGCTTAAAGAATCCAAAATGAAAAAGGTTTTTATATCACATCTTTAAAAAGTGATCATGGAAGAGAATTTATTAATTATGAGTTTAAAACCTTTTGTCATGAAATGGAAATTTTTCATAACTTTTCTACACTTAGAACCCCCCAACAAAACGGAGTTGTAGAAAGAAAAAATATAACTCTTATTGATATGGCTAGAACTATGATCAATGAGTATTCTCTTCCTAAGTACTTTTGGGTCGAAACCGTCAACAATGCATGTTACATTTCAAATAGACGTTTTAATAAGAGCAATTTTAAACAAAACTCCTTATGACTTATGGAATGGAAGAAAACCAAGAATTTCATATCTTAGAGTATTTGGATGCAAATGCTTCATATTAAACACCAAGGACAATCTTGAAAAATTTGACTTCAAAATGGATGTAGGTGTTTTCTTAGGCTATTCAACTTCTAGCAAAGCTTATAGAGTCTTCAATAAAATAACTTTAGTTGTTGAAGAGTCTATGCATATTACATTTGATGAAACAAGTCCTTTTGATTTGCATAAACTTGATCATATTGATAATGATGACATATTTGATCATGAGCATGATTCATTCATTGACCTAGAGCCTCTTGTTGATTCATCTTCAAATAATCTTGATGACCTAGGAAATTCCTCAAAAGCCATAGAAATTCCTCCTATTAATGTTAAACTTTCAAAGGATTGGAAATTAAAAAAGGACCACCCAAAAGACCTCATAATTAGTGAAACCTCAAAGGGTGTGGCCACAAGATCCTCTTTTAAGGAAATAGTGAATTACCTAGCCTTCATATCTAAGATTGAACCTAGGAATATCATTGAGGCCCTAGATGATGAAAGTTGGGTTAAGGTTATGCAAGATGAATTGAACCAATTTGAGAGAAACAAGGATTGGACCTTGATTTCTAGACCACAATACCATCCCATCATAGATACCAAATGGGTGTATAGAAACAAACTAGATGAGGTTGGTGTGATCACTAGGAATAAGGCTAGATTAGTGGCAAAGGGATGTAATCAAGAGGAATGAATAGATTATGATGAGACCTTTGCACCAGTGGCTAGACTTGAGAAAATTAGGATGCTACTTGCATTTACATGTCACATGAACTTTAAGTTGTCTCAAATGGATGTTAAAAGTACATTTTTAAATTGTTTCATTGAGGAGGAAGTTTATGTTGAACAACCTCCAAGTTTTGAACAATGTAATTTTCCAAATTATGTTTTTAAACTTCAAAAAGCTCTTTATGGTCTTAAACAAGCTCCTAGAGCTTGGTATGATAGACTTAGCACTACTTTTATTGACAATGGTTTTTCAAAAGGTAAAGCTGATACAACACTTTTCATCAAAAAGGATATGTATAACATGTTAATTGTGCAAATCTATGTTGTTGATATAATATTTGGTGCTACGAATGAAGTTTTATGCAAGGAATTCTCTTTATACATGCAAAGTGAATTTGAGATGAGCATGATGGGAGAATTGAAGTACTTCCTTGGATTACAAATCAAACAATATGAGGAAGACATCTTCATTAACCAATCAAAATACACAAAGGAACTTCTCAAGAGATTTGGAATGGATGGAGCAAAGTCAAGTAGAATACCAATAAGCTCCACCATCAAGTTTGACTAGGATGATTTTGATAAGCCTATTGAGGAGAAGAAATATAGAGGTAGGATTGGCTGCTTGCTTTATTTAACCACTAGTAGGCTGTATATTATGTTTGCCATGTGTTTATGTGCACGTTTTCAATCTTGTCCTAAAGAATCTCATTTGCATGCAGTTAAAAGAATTTTAAAATATTTAATAGGCACATAAAATCTAGGTCTTTAGTATCCAAAGAATATGCATTTTAGTTTAATTGGCTATTCTGATGCAGATTTTGTTTATAGTTGCATGGATAGGAAAAGTACCTCCGGTACTTGCCAATTCCTAAGAAATTATCTTGTTTCTTGATTTAGTAAAAAGCAAAATTCAGTGGTCTTGTCTACTGCAGAAGACGAATATGTGGCAGCCGCTTGTTATTGTGCACAAGTGTTATGGATGAAACAATAAATTTTTTACTTAGGTGTGTATTTGGATAAGATTCCAATTAAGTGTGATAACACTAGTGCTACCAACTTATCAAAAAATCATGTTCAACATTCTAGAAATCATTTTCTTAGAGATAATGTGTTAGGCAATAATGTTGTTCTTGAATTTGTTACCTCAAATGATCAACTTGCGAATATTCTTACAAAACCTTTAAATGAGGAAGGTTTAAATTTTATTAAACATGAATTGGGCATGTTGGATGGAAGTGAAATTAAACTTTTATGTGAGTTATATATATTTTTTGCCTGTTTCTGGTTTGTAGTGCCCGCTACAATAATTTGTCGCGCCCGCTACTTAAGTAACGACTGCTATAAATGTTGTAGCGCCCGCGAATCTATTCTTGATTCCATCTTCGCCTAGATTAGTGTTTGTTATTTATTAGTAGCGCCCGCTACTTCATTAGTAGCGTCTACTACTAATTAAATAGCAGCCGCTACTCCCACGATTTCTATAAAAAACCATTCGCACTTCGACGTTTTTCACTTCAACCTAACATTTCTTACCTTAAAATTCTCCCTTCTCTCTCTCTATAAGCTTGATACTTTTACAAAATTCATCATTTTGTGGCTCCCAAACTCATCAAAACTACTACCACTAGAATAAAAAGGGCAATCAATGATTCTTCCTCTGATTCCCTATCAGATTCTCCTCCACCTCCTCCACCCATCATCAGAGCTGCACGAGCTGTCAAAGGAGAAGAAAAAGTGATTGAACCCTCTCAATAACCCGTGGCTCCTCCCCAACCTCAGTTCCAACCATCTAACCATGACTCACTTACTCCAGAAGAAAAACAAAGATTTGTGCTTTTAACCACTACTCGCAAAATTATCCCATCTCGATATGTGGCTTGGAGTACTCTTGGCAATCTAGGGTTAGCAGACCATGTTAGAGCCAAACTACTTATTATAAATTGGATAACCTTAGCCACCTTAACCTAACCTTGTTTTCCTTTATTAGTCCAAGAATTTTTCTCTACCTTAAAGGTCAATACATCCACTGGTTCTTTCTATGGTGTAATGACTTTTAAAATTCTTGGTCAACCCTATATTTTGTTAAGAGATAAATTGAAATTAATTTTTGGTTTTCCTCAAGGTGGGTTAGATAATTTTCATTTTGATTTTGATAAAAACACCTTTTGGACCCAAATTATGGTTTACAAGTCAAATTTAATCCTAGAACCGCTAAATCCACCAATATTAGAAGTCCAATTCTCAACATCATTCATAGAATCATGTTTTGTACCATCAATAATAGAGGCACTAGTTATAGTATTGTCCTTAAAACTGATTTAATTTTCTTATGGTGTATTGAGAACAATCGCTAGCTTGAATCTGATAGATGGCTAGTTGATTATCTCGACTCGTTATCTAGGAGAAAAACTAGTGATATTGTTCTAGGACACTTGATCACCCACATTGCTATTGAGATAACCAAAACCAACCTAAACCCAAAATTTCACTTTAACCCTGAAACCACTTCCTATCAGCCCCTCATGCACCAAAATGATGACCAAAAGTTTCTTGGTTTGCTTACTCTTGCTAAGATGAATATTGTGGTTAAAAATCGAGATGGGATATATGTTTTATGAGGAGAGTTTGATGCAGTAGAAAATGTAGAAGAAGAAGAAGATAGCAGTGAGGATGATTCTGAGCCTGCTCCTCCCACAGCTTCAACCCCCTTTGTGCCTCCTTTGCCAGACTTCTCTCAACTGGCTGTACTCATCACAGGTAGCATGGATTTGCTTAAGCGAAATGCACTTGCTCTCATTCAAATTCTTGATGATCGAGTTACCGTGATTGCATTCACACAGACTTCCATCAAAGGAGCAATACATCACTTTCATCGCCAGCAGTGAGAGTTGACTACCACCCTTCACGAGACTGAAGTTCCGGGCTTCGAAATCGGATGATGAAGTCTCCATCCCCAATCCTCCCTTCTTTGTGCCTCTTTGTAGTTTCTTTTGTTTGGAATAATTTGATATAAAAAAATTTCAAATATTTACATATGACTTCTTGAAATTGTATTTTAAATGTCTAATTATCAATTGTGTTGCTGCTTTAAGTTATCCATTATCTATATATTCTTACTCTTCATACAATTTTTTTGATGGGATTTCTTATAATTGATGCTCATTTCATTGGTTATTAGACACCTTTTTTATTGCTTTCAAACAAATGGGGAGTAGAAGTGCAAAAGTGTTAAAAATATAATTTACATCTTGTTGGTATAAATTCAGGGGGAGTTTTGTACCAAATCTTTAATAAAAATTTCCATTGGTTAATTTTTTAATTATTGCACTTAGAAGTTGTTTGTCACCATCAAAAAGGAGGAGATTGTTAGACCTAGAATAGCTAACATGCTCATTTTGATGGGAACAAACAACTAATTATTTATCTAATGAAGTTTGCTTAATTATTTGCAAGGATCTCCTTTATAATGTAGTTTTTTCATCAGTATTGCCCGCTACACAAACATGTAGCACTGGCTATTAAGTAAGTAGTGTCTGCTACTTCCTATTCATAGCCACTACATTCTATATAGAATGATCCAGTAGCTGAGACTAAAAGTGTAGCGCCCTCTACTAAGGTTGTAACGCTCGCTACTAAGCAATTCATAGCCACTACACAAGCATTCATAGCCGCAAAATTTGAATCCTATTTCAAAGAGTTCAAGGAGCCAAGACGTAGCGCCCACTACTGTTTTTATTCAGAGACATAGAAGCTCTTCAGAATTTTGGATGAATCCTCACACCAGCTACTTGTAAAGTATCTCCCGTTACTAAGACTATTCAATGCTGCTACACTAAAAGTTGCAGCCATGAAGATTTCATTACAAGACTAAGTCACGCTCGATACAAGATAAGTAGCGCCCGCTACTCTATTTGTAGCTGCCACTACAACTAAAAAACTTATAATAATATAGTCATGGTAATGACGTGAATTTGCATTAAATGCATATTTAATGAACCCAAATGGCTCTTTTAAGGTGAAGACTATTTATATGGGCTGGTATAAAGTTAATAGTATACTAACAATCATTTATTCTGCATTAATTCATACATTCAAAGTATTTAAGTGTTCTTTAGCTTAAAATTGAGTTTTTTATTAAAAAGAGAATTAATTGCTTAAGCTTCAAGGTTGTTGAAGTATAATTAATTTCTAAAAGTTGGGTAAAAGTTATTGGGTAATTTTTTTTTCATCTCTTGTAATTCTTTTGGATTATGTGTGAGCCTTCTTGTAAAATACTTGTAAGGTTTAGTGTGACCCAAAATATTTTGAGGTTTGATTTTTAAATTGTAAAAGGATCAAAGTTAGTGAAATACTCAAGTGTGATCTTGAGGAGTGAACGTAGGCATATTTTGGTCGAACCACTATAAATTCTTTGTATGAATTTTCATTCCCTCTTCTCTTTATTTATTTTAAGTTGTTATTAATTTTTATAAGACAACAAATTTACCTCCCGCCATCATCCCCCCACCCCCTTCCCCTTCCCTCTTGGTTGCCAAGGGACTTTGAAAGACAACATTTGAACCTCTAATCTGATTCTGAACCTTAGGTATGACATATGTATAATTCATTGAGTTGAAAACTCACCATCCTTCTGTTGTGATTTTCAGGTGCTAGAGTAATCGGTCGAAAAACCGAGAATAGAGTTTCTTGACTTCTTTTTCCAAAAAGCTATTTGAAAGTATAGACTATGTTTATTTTGAATAAATTTATTTGTTAATGATTGAGATGTAATTCTCTTAGAGTTTCATAATATTTGAATGGTTGTAATATTCTTTTGGATTATCACTTGTTCATTTTGGATAGAGGACCTTATTTGCTTTTGATCCATAGTGAACAAGTTTATTATATTTTCGGTGATATATCATAGGTTGATGATGTTTATGATTGTGAATTTTGGATGTTATAGTTATTATTTGTTATTGCCACAAGTTAGGTTAGTATGTTTTACGAGTTTTCGGTGACCTTAAGTCTACCCATACTCTAGGACCGTCGCATTCTGATTTTGAGATGTGATATTTTCATGGACTTTACTTTTTGTTTAATCATTTATCTCAAATATATATATATATATATATTTCTTAGTGAATAATACAATATTGAGACTTGTAATGTATTTTTCTTTTAAAAATGAAGTCATTCACATAATATTACTAAAATTTTCAAAATTTCCAATAATTTTTAAAATATAAGTGTTTGTAGTATCTTAGTTTTGTAAGTGAAGGACTTTACAAAATACTATATGTTTTTATAAATTTTTCCACTTTTTTATAAAATATTGATTTTTGTAGTGTATTTTTTTGTTAATGAAAGAATTTACAAAATATTATCAATTTTTAAAAAAAAAAATTCTCTTTTTATAAAATATTGGAGTATATAGTATATTATTTTGTAAATGACTTCATTTATAAAATATCACTCATTTTTATAAAATTTTCTACTTTTTAAAAATAATTTGGAGTTTGTAGTGTATTATTTTATAAATCAATCAGTTTACAAAATATCAGTTATTTTCTAAAAAAATTTCACTTTTTTATAAAATACTTTGGTTTTTTTAGTGTTCATTTTATAAATTAATAAATTTATAAAATATCAATTATTTTGCAAGTTAAAAAAATGGATGTTAAATGGCAGAGATAATCGTCGGGTAACACAGTAATTTCAAACAAATATTCCGATGAGTTTTAAGATCCCGGTGATCTCGAGAGAGACAAAAAATAAATTTTCAGAGTCAATCACCGGGTGAGCCGGTGATTTTCAAAAATCATCCGGTGCTTTTTGCCTACTTGATGAATTATTGATAGACATCATTTTAAATTTCAAAAGTCACTTATATTTTTTTTTTCTCCTCAATTTGTTTCTCTCTCTTCATTGCTCTTTTTCTTTTTGTTTCCCCCTCTCTCTTTTCATTTTTCTCCCAACATCATTTTTTTTTTCCATAAATCAATCCAAAATCTCATTAATTAGTTTCTTTCTCTTGTTATTTTATAAATTAATCATTATAGTAGAGCAAATTAGATGAATAAAAAATAGTTATTAATAAAATAATAATTAAATAAATGAGTTATTAATAAAATAATAATTAAATTGATTTAATAATAATTTTTGTACGAAGGATAAAATTAATAATAATATGAAAATATGAAAAAAAAAATTATGAATCTCATTTTTTTGTAATGTGCAAGAAAATTATGTTTTTAAAGTTTTCAATTTGCAAGTAAATGACACCCATTTTTTTTTAAATGTATTGTAACTTATACAATAATATGAAAATTCACTTTTTTTTAAATTTATTTTGTAAAAAAACTTTGTTCTTTGTAAAAATTTATCATTTACAAAATAATATGTAAAAAAAGTTAATTTTTATGACTATAGCTCAATTAATTGCTTAACTAAGTTTTCAATATGATCAAAGCCAATAGTAAAAATGCAATCCTAGTTAGCTTTCATAGGTGCAAATATCCTCAAATCCCATGTACTCATACTTCTCAATCTTCTTTTTCATGTTTTCTATCATGTTTGCTTCTTTGCAGAAATACAAGGTCAAATAATAACCAAGTTGTTAGAGATTAAGACTTCAAAATTCATTATTTGCTAAGTTCTAGAAGGTTTGCCTCTTACAAAAAAGGTTGGCATACCTACTTTTGAATTTGATCACACAGCAGTCAACATAATTAACTTTTTTGGTAATTGATATTCAATAATTAATAACAATCATTTTTTTTTTTTCCATATCTTTAATTTCTGCCACATAAATTATAGAATTAATCATCGATATAACTTTACATCTTTCTTGTCTAAAACATCTAATAATTAATTAATAAATGTTCATCGCGATTAGTTAAATTGGCATTTAATTTAATTTAATTTCTTCTATATTATCAATACTAAGGCAAATTTTTTCTTACATTGGATGTATGACTACAAGCACTGCAAAATATAAAAATCAAAGGGGAAGAAAAAATAAAAATAAAAAATCTACAATTACTAGCCTATCTTTCTTGGAAGGCATTGGAAATTTTGGCAAGAACTGCTTTTCCAAGTTGTACATTCATCTCGGTTGTCATCACAACATTTGCAAATAATTTCACGAGTTGCAAAAATCTTTAAACAGCTTGAAAACTTGTTTGTATTTATAATCAGGTTGAGCAAAAGAAAAGAAATAATCAGGATTAAAGAATAATCTTAGTATTATCAAAGAAATAATCAAGATTAAAGAATAATCTCATTAATTAAAAAAAAATTAAGAACAAAGTGATCTTACTTTGTATATCATTAATCTGAAACAATCAAAAGGGAAAACTTATAGATACTTTAGGACCCAACTAATGCATAGACATAACCATGACCATGCCCTTTGATGCATTAGGCCGAGGATCAACAAATACAACATTACCATAATCTTACCCAACATTGGAGAGAGATTATTGTTAATGCCAACTTAGTGTTGTTAGTTTGAAATCTCATTTACTTCCAATAACAATAAATTAAAGGTCCGTTTTGATAGATGTGAATTTAAAATGATTGAACATTTTTTGTGTTTCAGGTGTAAAATTATGAAAAATCAACATGATCTCAAATCCAAATAGTCAAATCATTGCAAATTATCCTAAAGAAAATCGACTCTCCATCATGAATTTGTATAGATTATGTTCTCACTGACATTTAGATACAAATCAAATCATATTTTCTATTATTTTTTCTTTTTAACTAATATTTGGACATAAATCATAGTTTTGTTTTTTACCTTTAACTGTTTCCCATAATTCTTTGGCATTCTAAAACTGATTATCTGCATTTCAGGCCATTACAAGCATAATTCTAAACCTTTAACTGTTTCCCATAATTCTTTGGCCATCGAATCACTACTCCTATATTGTGTGGTGTGATAATATAGGAGTCACATACTTAACTGTTAATCCAGTTTTTCATTAAGAACCAAACATTTGGAAGTGAATTTCCACTTTATTCGCAATAGATTAGCAAAGCAAGAATTGAAAATTGCATATATTTCTACTTATGAACAACTTGGTGATATTCTTACAAAGCTAGTCCAAACAAAAATTTTTGCTGATACAAGCCAAGTTAAAGGTTTGTTCAAACCCAGTTCAATTTGCAGGGACCTAATAAGGTTTTTATTAATTAGAATTGTACTAAAGTCTTTTAATTATAGTAGGATTACTTGTAAAGGTTATCATTACCTGTATAGGAGTTATATTGTAAAATAAATAGATTAGCTTTCGTATTTACATTCGTTGTTAATCAATATACAGTATATAGAAATTCAACACAATTTCAGACGAACCCCATGATTACATTTTTTTTTTTTTTACCCTATGAAGTGTTTTTCCGGTCTGTTATTATTATATATTGGATGGATGAATATCATAGCTTGGAACAGAAAACGGTGGACAACAAGGATTTTCCATATTCAAACCAAGTTAGTATACGTAGCAAATATATATAGTAAGATTAAAATTTGACTGCAGTTATGGAAAAGATTCTGATTTGATGTTTTCCGATGCTAAAATGAAATGTTTTGACAAACTTGATTGGAATTTAACCATTGAGCAAATTGCAAATTCAACAGGAAATGGTATGATTACTGTTTTCAACCTCGAGCATGATCGGCTTTTGGTTTTGTGCTAGTTGTAAAACTCTAGCAGGAATTTTTATTTTTTATTTAATTATTATTATTATTAGGAAGCTAGTTTAGTTTCAGCTTATGTATATCCATTTTCAATTACCTGATTAAGAGTACAAAATTATCATGTTCAATATGCTGCCTAGGATTTCAATTGAAATTCCATATTTAGAATAACTTATATTTTTATATTTAAATCTAATTTATAATTGAATTTTTTTGTTCTTATATCTTAAAATATCAATGATATAATAATCTTATTAGAAAAACCAACATAATTAAAGAAAAATAAATTAAATGTAGGTGTTTAATTTTTAAAATATATTAAAAAATTAGTTGAGAGAAGAAAATCATGAGATGAATTCATTTTTATCTTATCACCAAAAAAGAAAAAATATAAAACTATACCAAAATTCGGTTAAATTTATATGTTTAGCATAAATGTTTTGTTTTTCCAAATATGTTCTTTGATATTTTTTTTTTTTTTTTTGTTAATTTTTAATTTGTACATATTTAAGAATTCAAAGGTGCAATGTATTAAAATTTATAAAAGAATATATAAAAAGAGAAATATAATATGATTTAAAAATATTAAAGTGTTAAAAATATCGTATAAAATTATTTGAAGTGGAAATATAAAATGTATATAGCTGATTTCAATTAATTTTGAAATTAAATTGAGTTAAATTGGGTATTGATTATAAATATTGCAATAAATTACGTTTACATGCGGGAAATCACGTGACTGTAAGTATAAAAGGAAGACACTACAAGTGCAGGAAATGGGAAATTGATAATAGGATGGATTTTTTTTATAGATTTACTTTATTTTTTTTTTATTTATTGTATTTTTTACTTATTCCTTTTTATTATCACTTGGTATTACTGCTTGTAATATGAATTCTATCTAAATATGGGACAATTCAAAATTTTGGGCAATGATTTTACTGCCCTTTTCAAGGTATCAGAGTTGAATTTTTAATCATATGGTTACATCACCTTCTACTAATTTCTTTTCCTCTTCTTCTTTTGTTTCTAATGTTTCTTCTTCTTCTTCTTCTTTCATTTTTCAAATTAACAATATTAAAAGTCAAATTCCTGAATCATTAGATTTTTCAAATTTTCTAATTTGAAAAACATCATTTACTAATATATTGCATTGTTATCAAGTTTATGGTCATATTGATGGTTCATCTCCGTGTCCAAAATAATTTTTTCATGATGATAATGCATCTCCTACTCTAATTCCAGCATATATTCCTTGGAAACAGGTAGATTGTAATGTCCTCTTGGCTTCATGCAACTATTTCTCATGATATTCTTAAACATGTGCTTCATTCTGGTTCAATTTCTACTGCTCGACAAATCTGGTCTGATATTGAAAAAAAAAATTTCGAGGTCATGTCAATGCAAAATATATACATGCTCAAAATTAGTTTTAGTCAAATTACAAAAGGTGCAATATAACACCTCAGCCTAACTTGAACCTATCCTTTTTAGGGTTCTTTGGGAAGAGATTTTTGTTTTCATTATATTGTGTTGTTAATATGTATTTGTGCATGGAATTGGTATTTGTGCATGTTATTTGAATTAGTTTTAGGCATAGGAATAGTCCAGAGGCTGCTAGGACTTAATCGGTAAATTTTGAGTTTTTGGTGAACTGGGGGCAAAATGGTCATTTTCCGCCCGTCGAAATTTTATGGATTTAATATCATATTTAAAAGGAGGAAATAATTTAAAGACTTGAAAATGGCCTTATTTTATTTATTTGAGCAGTAGTTTAAGAAATAATCCCGGTCGAAAAATTATTATCGGCACGTTGCGCGATTTCGGTGTTTCGGTTGCACTAGGGGTATTTTGGTCATTTCCTTTATAATA